>KE504761.1:656876-676981 GCA_000441515.1 Elaeis oleifera | reverse complement strand
TTTTTTTCTTCTTTCTTTTCTCTTTTTCTCCTTCCCATCCCTTCCTCCTTCCATCTCCCCCACCCTCCGCCCCCGTCGCATCCCCGGCTTCGACGCCACCAACCCCCTCCCTCCCTTTTGCGGGCCACCCCATCATTGTCCCCTCCTATTTCCTCCCTCAGCCTCGACGAACCCAAGCCCTTGTGGCTCTGCGTGAGCACCGACGATCGCCCCTCTCCTTCCCTGACTCCGGCACCACCAACCCAGCCCCATCCCACCACCGTTCGTGCTGCATCCAGCTCCGTGCGACTACCAAACCCCCTATCCTCCCTTGGCTCTGATGCCACCAACCTCCTTCCCTCCCATCCCCTCCGCGGCCCTATCCCGTCGCCGTCTCCTCTTATTCCCCAAAAGACCTAGATCCCCAGCTACTGCCACTCTCTCGGCCAACTTCTTTTCTTCGATGCCTTAGATTTTCGCTTCCGATGGGTCGAACGGCTGTCCTCGCCACCATTTGAGAGGAAGAGATCGGAGGCCGATCAGAAGGAGAGGCTGCTGTCGTCGTCGAAGCTGTCGTTGGCGAGAAGGTCGAAGGACACATTCTGCCGATCGGATCTTATGGATATGGGTGGAGGAATCCGATGGAATTTGATCGAAAGGAGAAGGGGATGGACATCCGGAGGGCTCGAGAAGCTTCGAAGAAAAAAAAATGGGAGGAGGAAGGTGATAATGCCTCAAGGAGATCGAAAGGGCAGGCCGACGTCGTCGTGGGTGATGATGGGAGGAAGGTGATGATGGAGAATGACAGGAGGTGGTGGTGAGGAGAGCGGGGAGGAGATGGAAAAAAAAAGTCAGAAGAAGTCGGAAAGCTTCATAAGAAAAAAAAATATTTATGAGAAAACTGGAGCTCGATATGTGGCACATTGAGAGGATTTTGGCTTCTTGAGTTGGCAACACTACAATACTTCTATATAGAGTATTGTTATATATATATATATGATAATTATATCAAACTCTTCTCTCTCATTCTAGAAATTATGATATTAAATTTCTTGGTTATCCCAATTGAGTGCACAATGATGGAAGTTTTGGAATGATTTAGCAAAACAATACTTGCTATATCAACCATATGATGAAATAATCGTCCAATAGTATAGCTATATATCTTATATTATTTTGGTTACTTTTTTTATTTCTGTTACTACTTATTTTTGTTGAGATCGGAAGATGGGCGACTGGGCCTTGCATGATGGTACTGAAGTGACCTGCAAATAAGTCCAAATCGAAGATTTTTGCTCCGACAAGGACCTTTCGACCCTCAAGTCAGATTTTAGAGAACAAAAGAGCAGCAATAGATTCTCTGAGAGGGATTACTTGCTTGGGTCCTTGGGGCTTTTGTCATTTATAGAGAATGGGGTTAGATAATCGTGAGAATGTGTAGTTTCGGAGTTATCGGATTGTTGGATGTGTTGTTAATAGGCGAGATATTCTAGCCTTTATCTGCTCCTGCGAATTTATTTGCTCCCGCGAGATCATGGGGAGTTATTTATGTTCGAGCTTATCCACAGGGTGGATAGTTGCTGCACGCACTAAGGAGCCGACTGGCTGAGGCAATGGAGGGAGCTCATATGTCAGATAGGCCATACAACTGACTGGATAAAATAGATCTGCTCCACATACCTCAGCTTAGTATTTGGGTCGGCAACCGCGAAGATAGCTCAGTGATCTGAGGCATCAACGATAGCACAATAGATCCAAGATATCCATGGTACCACCATAACACTATCCCTCCTACTCCTAAGTCTGAGAATCAGACAAAAAGAGTACTCCGAAAGTTATACCTCAGATCTAGGGATGCGCATTCTCACACCTTCACACATCCCAGCATTTAAGATTGATAACATCAACTTGGCACGATTGTCACGAATAATCATAATTGATGGGACTACACAGCTGGTGATTTTCTCGAATATTTAATTCTCCGATGGTGGCTTTTTGTCTTCACCTTTGCCCTCTTTTAAATCTGATTTTTGGATATACAGAGAAGATGATCGCAAAGCCTTTCCACTCCAGACCTTCACTACATCTGTTGGGGGCAAGATGAATCTAGAGCTCGTGAAGAAGCTTGAACTGGTATTAGCTCGTAAAAGGCAGGCCAAAGTTTCGTCTGTTGGTCCTCGGACTCCATGGAGTAGCAATATCAAAGTTTCGGCCACTGAACCAACTCTCATAGTCGTGGACAATGAAAATCTCTCTTTAATCATCAAATCCATAGCTCCACCATCGGAGGCCGCGGTGGGAACTTCGATAGAGGAGGTCTCGACGAAGGAGACTCCAGTGGAGGGCACGCAGGCGATGAAGACGGTCAATCATCCAGAAGAGGTTTCAGTGATATCGACAGAAGCTGGGAATCCTTTGGAACAGGCAGTGCTTATCCCATGTCTTCCCTCAGTCGTTTCCCAAGCAGGTCCCTCACGATCGGTGCCTTCCGCTTCATCCATGGTAGAGGATCTTGAATTCACGATGGAGTTTATGAGAAACTTTCTGTCTCCTGTTGAGAAGCAGTTTCTGGATGAGCAAGGTACTCAACAGCGAATGATGGGTGCCCTCAGATCTCTTACCCCGATATGGAGTTTTCAGATCTTTCCTCTTGACCTCTTGCAATTTGTAGTATCTGATGGTTTGGTATAAACTTTGTGTAGATTGGACATTATCTGGCCAGCTTTGTCAGCTTTACCTCCGAGGCTTCAGTGCTAGAGCTTATAGCAGCGAAGGAGAAAATCGACTGGCTAAAATACACCATCATTATTCGATGGACAGCTGTATTCTTTCAAGCTATCGATTGGCAATTGATGTAGGCACTGGCGTCTATAAATAAGGATCAAAAGCCAGTTGAACTCCATCTTTCGTCTTTCTCTCCTTTGCAGAACCTTCTTCTCTCCTCTATCGTCATGGCACCAAATTTGGCAACAATCAAGGCCAGAGTGAAGGAATGGAATGCCTTTGTGAGAGCGACCCAAAAGAGGGCTAGGCGTGTTGGTCGATCCTCCTCTCACAGGATGCCCTCTACCTCTTGATCCCTGCCATCTTCTGGGGTGAAAGTACCCCCCAATTTGAGTAGATTCATCCCCATGCCTGAGTGCACTATATTCAGGAGTTTTGAGCCTCTGTGGAGTTCGAAAAAGAGGCTATCGATATTACTGCTATCGCCTTTATCCTTGATTTCAAAGATTGTAAGATCCACCTGTTGTAGATAATGCCATACCTGAAACTCCATAGCCTCTAGTCTGGAACAGCGATGAGGAGGTGAGGACCTCCTCGTCAGATGAGAACTGAGCCCCCTAATCTTCCTTCTGTTTTCTTCTTCTTTCTTTTCTAAGCCATAGTAAAAAAACTTGGAAGAAAATGAATGAATGAAGTTGGCACCACTTCATGTTTTCTGTATTTTAGTTATGCTTTGCATATTTTGATTTAGCACACAGGGACTAGCTCCGATCTGAGAAATTGGGCATTGTTCCAACCAGTAGAATATCTAACCCAATTTCGATCTTAGGCATTTAGATGAATCCATTACGGCTTGAGGGACTGAAGTTTTGCTAGGGATTTAGTTCAAATGTAGGAAATAGAACTATTCCGAACAAAGGAACTTTAATAAAATAGTTCCGATTGAAGGAACCTTAGGTCTGAGCAAATGAGCCCCAGTAAAGCTGGTTTCGACCAAAGGAACCTTAGCCAATACAGTTCTAAACAAAGAAACTTGGGTTTCGAATAAAGGAATCTTAGCAATAATTAGACTGGTCAGAAGCCATTGAGCCAGGATCGATCGTAGGTCGTTATCCAAGGATGATGATGAGCGACATTTTTGCTCTACTCGTTCTGCGAGTAGGATTTTTGCTCTACTCGTTATGCGAGCAGCATCTTTGCTCTGCTCGTTATCAGTTATAAGCTGATCAAAGGCTGATTATTGTAGGTTGAGAGTCCTTTTGGTTAGTCCTTCGAAGGTCCTTTAAGTTAGTCTTTATTCATTAAGTACGATTCTAATCAAAGAAATCTTTGAAGAGTTATTTTCAATCAGAGGAGCTCTTGTAAAGCTCGTCGAATAGAAGTTTCAGCTTTGCATGTCATTTCTATGCACAAGCAAGAGTTTATGAATATAAAATCCATATATAATATTACAACATCACTGATAATACACACGTAGGTTAGCTGAAATTCATGGTCTAGAGAATGGAGTCCCATCGAGTTGCTTTAGCCGATAGGTCCCAGAGCATACCACCTCATCCACTTGATAAGGACCTTTTCAGTTAGGTGATAATTTTCACTGCTCAGTGGGCTGTGAAATTTTAGCTCGTCATAGTACTAGATTGCCAACTTGAAACTCCTTGGCTTTAACCTGGACGTTGTAGTATCTAGCCATCCTCTGGAGATAAGCAGCTATTCTCATGGTGGCATGCTCCCTGCTTTCTTCAATCAGGTCGAGGTTGGCTCGGAGCCACACTGGATTGGTATCTTCATTGTATTCCTCGATTCTGAGGGAAGAAAGTCCAAACTCTACGAAAATGACTGCTTTAGTCCCAAATGTAAAATTAAAAAGAGTCTCATCAGTTGGGATCTTCTGAGTGGTCCGATAAGCCCACAGCACAAGATGAAGCTCATCTACCTAGGACCCCCCCGTCCGATCTAACCTAGCCTTTAAACCCTATAGGAGAGTCTCCTATTTGTCACCTCCACCTCTCCATTTGCCTGTAGATGGCCTACCGAGGTGAAGTGATGCTCTGTTCCATATTCTCTACAGAATTCGCAGAGTCGAACACCACTGAATTGTCTGTCGTTATCTATAATCAGTACTTTGAGGAGACCATAGCGGCAAATGATAGATTTTTAGATGAAATCTTTACTCTCGCTTCGATTATGCAGGTTAGAGGCTCGACTTTGACCCATTTGATAAAATAGTTGATAGCCATCAGAAAAATTTGCACTGAACTAATGCAAGAGGAAAGAGCCAAGGATGTCCATTTTTCACTGAGCAAACGGTCATGGGGCGCTGATGGGAGTCAAAAGTGCCGCTGACTAATGTTGAATATTAGAATTTCTTTGGTACCTATCATAGTTCCTGACAAAGGTGCCTACATCTCATTGCATTGTGGGCCAATAGTAGTCTTACTGAAGAATCTTATAAGATAGGGATCTACCCTCCAAGTGGCTTCCACAAATTCTTTCGTGGACCTCTCATAGTGTATGATCAGCCTCGGATGGGTGTAAGCACCTCAATAGAGGTAGGGAGAATGACTGCTTATACAGCTTGTCGTCATATAGGACATAACGAGTGGCCTACTTTCTTATCTTTCGAGCTTCTTTGTGATCAGGTGGTAACTCACCTGATCTTAAATACTTCAGCAGGAGATCAATCCAACAGAGTTCTTCATCAACCTGCTGGACAATGAGAGGCTCCTCAAGGCTTGAGATCTTTAATACCTCGAAATAGATCTCTTTTTCCAAGTCGACAGGCAACAAGACTGCTAACTTTGATAATGCATCTGCCCTAGCATTTTCTACTCTGGAGTCCTGCTGAATGTCAAAACCCAAAAGGATAAGATCAAATCCTTTATCTTTTGAAGATATTTCTTCATATTTTTCTCTCGGGTCTTGTATCCACCCTTGATATGCCCAACAACCAGTTGGGAGTCATTGAAGACATTCAGATGTTGAGCTCTTGCCTCTCTCGCAACCCTGAGACCACTAATCAGAGCTTCATATTCTGCCTCATTGTTGATAGTCAGGAACTCAAAGTGCAGAGCATATCCTATCATATCTCCTTCAGGATCGATTAAGATGAGTCCGGCCCCTGCTCCTGATGCATTTGATAAGCCGTCAACATGCAGTGTCCATAGCTCCTCAAGGTCAGATCCTGCATCTGCCTCCTCACTTCTCAAGCTTTCTCCAGCTTTTAAGTCTTCTCCATCCTATGAGCTCTGTCCATTCGGAATGGTGCATTCCAGGATGAAATCCTTTAGTACTTGGGCTTTGATGGAAGGCTTCGAACGGTACTGCACATCCAACTCAACAAGTTCAAGATCTCATTTTGTAATCCGTCTTGAGGTATCTGGATGGTGGAGAATAGTCTTAATCGACTGATCAGTTAGCAGTACTATGGTGTGAGCTTAGAAATAAGGTCTGAGCTTCTTCGCCGTGACAATCAGTGCAAAATTAAATTTTTCAGCTTTGAATATCTGATCTCGACATCATGAAGGACTTTACTAGTGTAATATATGGGCTTTTGAATGCATCCTTCACGAACAAAAATTGGGCTAATCACCATCGAAGAAACGGTGAGATATAGTAGTAGCTCCTCACCAGGTTGAGACTTCGTGAGTAATGGTGGAGAGCTGAGGTACTGCTTTAACTCCTCAAACATCTTTTGACATTCAATAGTCTATTAAAAATTTTTCGACTGCTTGAGCATCTAAAAAAATAGGAGACACCTCTCGATAAATCTGGAGATGAAGCGGTTGAGCGAAGTGATCCTACCAGTGAGATGCTGTACCTCTTCGACAGTTCTTGATAGAGTCATCTCAAGGATTGCTCTGATCTTCTCAAAATTTACCTCGATGCCTCTTCGCGAGATCATGAATCCGAAAAATTTAACGACGGTAACTCCAAAGGCACACTTTGCTGGATTCAACCTCATCTGGAATCGATGGAGGGTGTTGAAAGTCTTCTGAAGATCAGTAATATGGTCTGGAACAACTCGGCTCTTGACCAGCATGTTATCTACATATACCTCTATATTACGGTCGAACTAATCTTTAAAGATCTTGTCCACCAGCTATTGATAGGTAGCCTCTGCATTTTTCAAGCCAAATGACATCACCCTATAACAAAAGAGCCCATGATCAATTACAAAGTTATTTTTTCTTATATTCAGATGCCATCCGGATTTGATCCATGAACCTGAGGAGCTTATGTCCAGAAGTTGCATCTACCAGCTAGTCGATTCGAGGCAGCAGATAGCTATCCTTGGGACAGGCCTTGCTTAGATTGGTGAAGTCGATACACATACGCCATTTTCTATTCACCTTCTTGACTAGGACAACGTTCGCCAACCAGTCTGAATACATTACTTCTCTGATGAAGCTAGACTTGACCAGCTTGTCCACCTCCTCGACTATAGCCTTGTGGCGCTCCGAGGCAAAGCTTCACTTTTTTTGCTTCATCGGGCGGCAGGTTGGATCTACCTTCAGGTGATGAAAATCACCTCTGGGTCTATGCCAGGTATGTCTATAGTCGACCAGACAAAAAAGTCCATATTCTCCTGCAAAAGAGTAGTTAGTCGACCTTTTGTTACCTCATCTAGATGTGAGCCAATCTTTATTGTCTACTTGAGATTTTCTTTCCTCAGCGGGATCTCGAGGAGGTCTTCAGATGGCTGGGCGCGCTCCTCAGTCAGGTCCTCTCAGGCATCCAACCCTATTGGAAGTTTGGGTTGAGTCTTTGCTCGGGATGGCTAGTCTTCTGCTTTGAGCGTAGCAGCAAAACATTATCGAGCCATGGTTTGGTCGCCTCTGATTTGCCCTACCCTTTTGGTTGGAAACTTCACCATCAAATGGTAACTCAATACTACGGCCTTTAAAGTCCACAAGCTCAGACGGCCAAAGATTGCATTATAGGCTAAAGGAAGTTTAACTATCAGAAAATTGACTTGGATCATCGTTCATTGTGGTAGAGTACCCACTGTGACGGACAGCCTAATCACTCCCTCAGAAATCACGGAGCCTCTAGAGAAATTCTGAATTAGGATATTGAATCTACTTAACTGATCTGGGATAAATCTCATTTGAGAGAAGGCAGAATAATACAAAATGTCAATCGAGCTTTCATTATCAATAAATACGTGGTGTATATTGAAATCAGCAATATTCACTGTTACAACCACTGCATCATTGTGCGGGACTAGCACACCCTCTACATCCCGCTCGATAAAGACAATAGCATCCTCGAGCCCATCTTCGAGCCTCGGCCTCTTCGCCTCCAGAAGCTCTGTCGACCTAGACGATCCTCCAATTATTATGTGGATTTCTCCATGTACGGGTCAGTCTTCTACTGTCGTCTGTCCCCTACTTTCTGTCTCTTGTGCTGCACCGATGCTAGTTGCGGTTGAGACAAGGAGAATGGTTGCTGAGGTAAAGAGGTGGCTGTTGAGCTCTCAGAGGTCGACGCTGAGGTGCTCCCTCCGAATAAAATGATTCAATCTTCCCTGCCTGACAGCCTCTCAATCTCATCTCGGAGCTGGATGCAATTTTTAGTATCGTGATCGTAGTCACGATGGTAGAAGCAATATTTATTTGGATCGTGGCAGTGCTCTGACTTTATCTGCATCCTCGAAAGCTGAGACAACTCGGCTCGAACCTCTATCAGTACCTCCCCCTGAAAATATTTAAAAGCGTGTAGTTAATATAACACCTTGGAGGTGAAGGTTGTCGATCCCTTCTCTGAGGACTCTGAGATCAACATTCCGACCTCCATTTTTTCATGTCTGGAATGAGGACTGGGAGCACTGGTGGGTTCTTTCCTTCTATTTTGGAGGGCGCTCCTTATTTTGACCTACCAGAATAGAACTAGAAGGGGTGTCTTCTGTGAAAACCTCCTCCGTGCAGGCATACTTCTCCACACGAATAAGCATATCCAGAAAGTTCGAGGATAAGTCATTATTAATGATTTTTTAAGGCTGTTTTTAAGTAAACCGTCCATCATTGCAACCATCGCGGTCGACTGGTCCAGATCATAGACTTCCAAGGTCACCGCATTAAAACAACTAATGAAGAAGCGGATCGACTCGCCCTCCCTCTACTTAATGGTATGGAGGTAGTCGAACTACTTCTGCTATCACCGGCTACTGACAAAGTGATCGATAAAGGCCCAGTACAGTTCTTCAAAAGAATGAATGGAAGCCGACTTCAAGCTCGAATACCACTATTGAGCGGCTCCCTTAAGAGTAGTGGAGAAGACTCGACAGAAGATGGCATCTATCGCTCCCTGAAGGAGCATTGCCGCTTTGAAGGTCTCCAAATGATCGACTGGGTCGGCGGTCTCATTGAAGGTCTCAAATTGGGACACCTTGAAATGCTGAGGGAGTGGCTCCTATATTATCCCCGATGCGAAGGACGGTTCACTGTTGAACCCTTCGTAAGGCTGCGTCGAAGAATTATTATTGAGAGCATTATCAATTTTTTGATCGAACATCTGGAATCGCCTTTCTATGGCCAGATTTCGGATGATGCAGACCTCAGAGTGCTGAGGAGAGCGGCGATCAGGAGTTGAATCATGCCTCGATTGCGGACTGGAAGATCGCCGCTTTGTTGGTTTCTGAATCCTAAGGCGGCTTTAGTGGGTTTGCCTCCTCTCTAAGCTCTGAGGAAGTATCTGTGGTTGCTCTGGTTGTGGTAACAGTTGAAAGCCAGATTTGATAGAGGTGCCATAGCAGGAGGTGTAGGTGGCACTGTCGAGAGGATTGGTTGCACCACTGGAGGGGTGCAGGAGCAGCCTGAGTAGGCTGTGGCATCGTCGATGGAGGCACAAGGACGTCTAAACCGCTTGAACAGCAGCCATCAAATTTTAGACTTGTTGAAAGAGCAGATTGAACTGGTCCACCGTGACCAGTGCTGGCTGGGTTGGCGGATGAGTCTCCATCGCTAGTGTCTGTGCCTGGCTTTCACCTGATGAGAGGCAACGACATTGGAGAGACGGGATGAACTCGCTTTGGCGGCATAATGTGAAGATTACACCATTCTTCTATCTGTTGCTGCTTATTTTGTTGAGGTCGGAAGATGGGCGACTGTACCTTGCATGGTGGTGCTGGAGTGACCTGCAAAATAAGTCCAAATCGGAGGTTTTCGCTCTGACGAGGATCCTCCGATGCTCAAGTTAGATTTCAGAGAACAAAGAGAACAGCAACGGATTCTCTGAGAGAGATTACTTACTTGGGTCTTCGAAACTTTTGTCATTTATAGAGGATGTGGTTGGATAACCGTGGGAACGTGCAGTTTCGGGATTATCAGGTTGTTGGACGTGCTGTTAATGGGCGAGATATTCTAATCTTTATTTGCTTCTATGAACTTATCTGCTCTCACGAAATCATGGAGAGTTAGTTATGTCTGAGCTTATCCACAGAGTGGACAGCTCCTGGATGCGTAGAAAGCCGACTGACTGAGGCAACGGAGGGAGCTCACATGCTAGATAGGCCGCACTACTGATTAAATAAAAATAGGTGTACTCCACATACCTCAACTCAGTGTTTAGGTCAGCAACCGCAAAGACAGCTCAGTGATCTGAAGTATCAATGGTAGCACAACAGATCCGAGATATCCATGATACCACTATAACAGTTTCCATGGGAAAACATCTCGATAATATCTTCATGCATCTTGGCTGGTCTATCGAGGATGTTATAAGCCTCAATCGGCTAAGGTTTTGAAGGCTGGCATTTTTTATATCTTGTACCAGAAGTTCCTCAAGACAAACTGAGGTCTTAGTCAAGATAAAACCTTAAGAGTGAGAGATATTTTGATTATATTTCCCCTAAATTGGATTTCAGACTTAAGCATCAGTTGAAGTCTTAATGCATAGAAAAACAAAAGAAGATGATTATCTGAGTTAGGATTCCCAAACAAATAATAATTATGGATTTAAGGCATCTAAGTCGTAGGAAAACATACAGACTCTAAAGCCATTCCTTTACTCTCACCAAAAAAAAAGCCATTCCTTTACACCGTGAAGATAAAAGATATAATTATACATGTTTGATTATTAGATGGCTGTAATGAGATTGTTGATAAGAGAGTTTACATTACTAGGGAGCGCTTAACTTGGCAAACCCATGACTCATGTCATCTTTCTTAAGGGCACTGAAGATGAGGAGGAGGAGAAGAAGGAAGAAAATCTTGGTGCCATTTTTTGAAGATTAATTGGGTATTTTTTTCTTATGATCTCCTAATAATTGGAATTTAGAGAAAATAAGGTCGCGTTCGCCTTTAGTTTGTAATGATTGAAGGCAATCCTTTTATTAGGATGAATAGTTTCAATTAATAGAATAGCATCATGAAAAAATTGGTCAAGGTTTGTGTTAGATGGTCGGCTCCGCTGTTGAGACTGCAAGAAAGAAGCAGGTAGGCTTGCTTCAAGCAGGGAATAGTCCTACAGTGGGATCTCATGGCTTGCGGAGGGTCATCATCTTGGCACCTTGCAAGACAAGATTAGCACCGCCACCCCCTTGGACCCTCTTTTCTACCCATGTCAACTTTTAGATAGTCTACCTAAATTGACACCTTCTATAAATAACTTTGAAGTCTCTTTATACACATATATAGTGCATGATCACATACGGAATGCACGTTTTGAACCATGCCATGTCCAAAAAATCTTGATGGATGTGCCTTCCCGGTAGCTAAGCATATTTATTATGAAGCGAATAGTACGATAGATTGGGTTACTTCCTTTATAGCTTGATATTCGATGGTTGTTCCATAGGCTGCGGTAATATATGTTTTTGAAGCTTTTGAAAATATTTTATATTTTAGCTTTGTTGGATGTATTTTACTAGATTAGTATGAGTTAACCATTTCTATAATTTTTTTAGAAAAAATGAGTTAAAATCTATTATCTATTGCAGAATAATGTAGAAAAGATAGAGTGAATTAAGCATTTCTTTTTGAAACTATTTATACTCATAATAACTATGCATATTTCCATCCAAACTTATCAATGTTCCACCTAAGAGCTAATCAACAGGCTTGATCTTATGAATATTTCGATCCTTTGCACTGAGGCAAGCTTTCTTATTTATTCTAAAAATCTTATTTCATTGTCAAGGAAAAGAAAAAAGAATCTAACAAATAGTGTTTGAATCCGTGATGATAAAAAATCAATTAGAGAAAACTAGTCTATGAAAAAAATTTATCATAAAACTCAACTTACACGGATATTTTCTTTATGCACCTTTTTGAAAAAGTCCTTAGCTTTATGCTTCTCATAAGTTTTGCAATAGACCAACGAACATGTAAGAAAGCCCGTTATAATATTAGAGGAGCAATTGGAAGATAATATTATCACATCGTGTATAGAAATTATAAGGGTGATCTTGAAAAGTTGGATGGCTAAGCAGGTAGAACTCATGATGAAATAATAACATCCTTGTTCTATAGCTCATTACTTATAGTCTCTTTCTATTTTTTTATAAAAAAATAGCAGATGCTATAACATTAATCTAACAAATTGATCTTATTTTCACCAAGATTTGGGGTATCAGAAGTATTTGGGTACGGAGCATAAGTATATCCTGAAAAGGGCTAGCTCCCATCATAGAGCTCACTGCCTACAAGCTTTTTCTATCTGAAAACATAATATAAAAAATAATGGGTTTTTTACATTATATTACTCATTGTGAGATGATTACAAATCCTAGTGGTTACGAGACAGTAGACTTTATAACAAGTCCATTTGACACAAACAACAACTTTAATAAAATAATATATCCTTTAAATTAAATTTTAGGAATTCTCTCCAAAATCCGCACCACATCAAAATATATAACCTTTGATCATGTAAACAGTGATTTGGATGCTAATCTCTGATATTTTTTGTCATTTTTCATTTCAATGCTGCTATAACAGTTATTATTTTAACATCATATAGTTTCAGGGGACACAGAATTGGACAAATATTGACCACTATAACCATGGTAACAATCAACGATAATTTTAACAGAAACTCCATATATTACAATAAAAAATATTTATTTACTAGATAACACTAATTCCCGTGATGTGCTGCTGTTGGTATCCCCACTCCATTTCAATCTCTTTACTCACGCCACCCTCCTATCTCATCAAAATTAAGTACCCTCGGACGTGTCACCTTTGACATTTAATCACAAAATCTAAAATCCATGTTCTTCTTATAATATTTATTATTTATTTAAATAAATTCTTTATTTTTTTTATAAGAATATAACCAATGCGTGTAGTATTTAGTAGTTTTTTTTTAATGGAAAACACATGAATCTCACTTCCCCATCAGTACTTGAAACCGTGAACCTAATTCTTTATCAAAAATCATCTCCAGTTAGTACAAACAGGTCCACATTTATCTCCACAATGTACTTGTTCCACAATCCAAGCCGGATTCATTGGCCCCGACATTGGTTGCTATAGTCAGTCACCTTAGTTCGCCCAGTTATTAACCCACAACTCTCCTAAGCGAGGAGCGGGAGAAAAAGAGAGAAAAATTCGTAAAAAAAGGAATAAATGGCTTCTTGGAATTCTATACGCCTTGAGGTCACCTACGAGGTTCTTGGTTGGATCGCCTTCGTCTCATGGTCAATTAGTTCTACCCTCAAGTCATCCTCAATTACAGGCGAAAAAGGTTCGGTTTTTTCGATTCTTGTTGTGATTTTAGCCTCAAATTCTGTTTTCTGGGGGAGAGTTTGTATTTTGATGGTGGATTTTATTGTTTTGTGTGCTTTTCTTGGGATTTTGGTTGCTGGTTGACATATTTTTGCTTCTTTGGTGGGGGGATTGCAGTGTGGTTGGGCTGAACTTTGATTTCTTGGTGCTGAACATTGCGAAGCACTCGTCGTATCTTGTATACAATGCGGCGATGTTCTTCAGCCCCACAATTCAGAGGCAGTATCATGATAAGTATGGATTTAAAGAGGTTGGTGGTCATTGTCATTGATATGAGTTTGTGTTTCTTTGGATTGGAGCACTTTAGCTGATTGCTTAGTGTGGAAGTTTGTCTTTGGAGCTGGAAGATAAAACTCCAAGTAAACATAAAATCTATTTGTCTCTTTCTGTTTTATATTTTGTACATATCATGTTCATAACTTCATATAAATATGCCCTCTGTAGTTTTTTTTTAATTATAATTACTGATTTAATATTATGAGCACCAAATATCCACCTTAGGATGTCCAGCTGGTTTGTTAGTCAGAGGTGAAAGTCCAGTTAGATATGTTTCTGGACCTGAAATGCCAAAGCGATTCTTGGAGTTGAAGTTATAATGGTTTTCATGATTAATTGAGTTGAATGGATTAGGATATCATATAATACATTTTTCTGTGTCTCTCCAGTATCAATTTTTGGTGTGCTTTAGGTTGGAGCAGTGCAAAGAGATAAATCTTATTCATCTGTTATATGACTTTGAAATAGATGAAACTTTACTCTTTTTTCTTCCAAAAAATATTCTTCTATATTCTTCAGCCTGGTGAACTCCCACTACTTCTTCAATCGAGAAAAGGTAGGGGATTTGAACCCAAGAAAGGGCACTAGACAGAGAGTATCTAGCCTTGCTAGAGCCTCACATGTGTAATCAAGTATGGCATATGGTTCAGGCAATGGATTATCTGAGAAAAGATTATGCTACTTTATTCTAAAATTTCTGAATTTGGGCTTCATTTTCTCTTTGAATGCTTAATTCTCCATTCCACAGTGGGTGTATGACATTTCCTACATGCATATAACATCATTAGTTTATGTATTATTATCTTCTTGCAGTCCAGTTCATGGACATGTGAAGTCGAATTCTGGTAGATTTTGATGGCACACTCAAGCTTCTAGTTTCAGCCCGCTTCGGTCCCTCTTTTCAGCTATGTGGATTGTTCTAGTTTGGCACCATACAGCAAACCACTGTATCATCCCTAAGCTACTGAACATATCAATTGTTTTAAGAATGGCATAACCAGAAGGACTCATTTTCACAATATTTGCTTATTCCACAGGCAGGGTGGAAATTCTTGAGAGTAATTATTCCATGTTATTTAAGAACATTAGTTCAAATGCAGATATGGATATCATCCATCTTAATTACATGATATGGAGGTTATGTACGCCAGTATAAAATGTGGTAAACAGTAGCACAAGTCTCCTCAAAGACACATATCAATAAGATACCTCACTATCAATAATACACCTTCATGAGAATTGTCATATGAGACCTCATTATTTTGGGTGTATTGGTTAGTTGATTCTTGTTTGCCACTTTTGCAAATTTTTGATCTGTTTGCTTTGAAACTGGCCAAAGTGATTTGGTATCTGGTCCAACCTAAACTGAAACTTTAAAATTTATGAGGCTTTAGCACATGAATGTTCAATCATGTGCATGATATTTTGGATTTGCTTCATGGTGCATATACATTTATATGTTTTAATCCCAGTAGGAAATAACATATATGGAACATAATGAAATCTAGCAATTTTATTAACTTAAAATTATTAATAAAATGATTTGGAAATCATTTCTGTTTTTTTGTTTTTTTAATGTAAACATGAATACACATAGATTCTGCTTTTATATTTTAAATTTGGAGGTTGACTGGTCATCCTTCGCTTGAAAAGAAAAGAAGGCTAAACTGTATCTTGCACATTGTATTTATACTAAATTCAGTCTAACTATATAAAGAGATGTGATCCAATAGACAATGCTGACTCTAATTCAACAATGTCATATCTCTAGAATCTGTTTTTGTGCAACTTTAAAATGAAAATGACTATTTTGGTGATGCTGGTAGTGGATCATGATATTACATTAGATTTTGGTTACAAGAATCACCAATCTTTGCATTGTATAAAGTGATAATACATGTAAATAGATCATCTATACATCTTTCCACATCATGGCAGATGATTCCTGTGGCTGCAAACGATGTCGCTTTTTCAGTACATGCTGTTGCATTGACAGCTTTTACTTTGTTCCAAGTTTTAATCTATGAAGTAAGTGATCCTATCTTAAACAAACTAAGCCTTTTAGCTTCTAGATTAAGTGACAAACCAATCCCTCGTTTTAAGTACTCACTTTTCATGTTGTTTTTATCTTTGTTTACAAATACAGCGTGGAAATCAAAAGGTGTCAAACACTTGTATTGCAATCACTACAGCTGTTCTGGTTTCTGCCTTGGTCTGTGTGATCATAGCCTCACCAAAACATTCATGGCTCTGGCTCATCTCTGTGTTCAAGTAATTCTTTGTCTTCAAGGGAGGAAACAGACCTATAGTTGTCCGAAGAGAAACATTTATAGTGGCTAACTGCTGTGATTTTTCTTTGGAAAGCGAAGAAAAGAATAAGTTATTATAAATGTATCTTCAATTTTTTTGTTGCAATAATCTGATAATGTGATTAATCTAGCCTTGTTGCCATGCTTGTTTCAGCACAATGCAAGTAATCATGACAGCGATCAAATACATTCCACAGGTAAAGATACTTCTGCAGTTTCATAACTTTTCTATTTCCTATCTTTGATTGTGCTTTGTTTTTAAAATATTATCATATTTTAATGTGCAATTGTAGGAATATAATAAAATTGCCTTTTCATCTGAAAGTTGCAATGCATAAAATGTTTTCTTGACTTCACTGTGAATCAGGAAAAAATAAAATAAAATCCAATCAAAACAGGGCAAGTCGCCGCCCTGTTCAATCCAGCGGAGGCTGAGGGGGGAAATCCACCAATTTGGCCCTTTGGTGGCCACCACTGGCCTCCTCGCCCTCTCCTGCTCCTCCCCCCTCCCCCCCTTCCTCTTGCTCTATTTCCTCTCTCTAGAGGATGGTGAAGCTTTGAAGGTCTCAACGGCCTCTAATGGCCTCCTCAGCCTTTTCCTCTCCTTCCCTCCCTCTCTCCTCTTTTCCTCTCTTTCCTTCTCCCTCCTCTGTCTTCACCGGTATTCGTTTTGAATGCCAGAACCATCCCAATTGGCCTCCGGTATTTCGACACGCCCCAGACCATATGGTTCGAGATAGTTTGGCAAACCTTGATTTTCATGATTCTTTCCTAAATAAATTAGCCATGTTTATTCTACATTGATATGTTCTATGCCATCTACTGCCCAAGGTTATATTTCTGTAAATTGATCATGGGGTAGTGCTACTAGTGGAAGGAGAGGTAACTAAGAGGAGAGGAAGAAGCATTGGGATATGTAGGCAAAGATAGGCCATTAACCTGTAAGGCTATCTTTCTAGGTAGTGAGATGATATTAAATAAAAGATATGTTCTCTCATTATAACTTAGGCATGTATTCTATTCTTTGTCAAAATTTTTATGGTTTTGCAATATTTCATTCAACATAACAACTATTTCACCTGTTAGAGTCAATGACTGCAAAATATACAATTAGACATTAAAGAAATTGAGGTTCTTGTTCTTATGGTTTTCTTACTTCCATACCAACATACTCCTCTTTATGAAATGCAAAGCCATTCATAATAATGAAGACTTAGTTAGGCATATGAAATTAGTGAAAAGCACTGTAGGTAACATTATTATCCGGAACTTGATCTTAAAATTCAAGTAGGACCAAATATGAAACATCGTTTTCCTTCTTTTTTAGGAAAAAACATGTTACATTATTGATAAAGATTTTTGAATGATTTCGTGGGAAACAAATATTCTATCTGGTCTCTATGGCTATCCTATTTGTTATTTTCAGCTCGTTGATGCTCGACTTAGGTTTATGACTTTCTAAATGGTTTTCATTTATGGACATTACCTAGCTTTCTCTGTTAGGCTGTAATGAACTTTAGGCGCAAGAGCACAGTTGGCTGGAGCATTGGCAACATTTTACTCGATTTATTGGGAGGTGTGCTGAACTTCGCTCAGATGGCTGTGCAATCTATAGACCAGGGTGTGTCACATGTTTCTTACATGAAGTTCTCTGTATGGTTTACTATTTTTCATTTTTCTGATCAAACTTATCATTGTGCAGATACATGGGTAAACTTCTACGGTAACATAGGGAAACACTGCTTTCATTGGTTAGTGCTATCCTATGCTCTACTCTTAAGCTATTTTTTATATGATTGAATATAATAGAAGTTTTTGTTTACAGCTTTACTGGTCATGTAGCTTTACACTGCTTCTATTTATCATTCAACCCTTGTTACAATAAAATGATCATGTTGTTTGATCCTACCTTGTTGGCCTAACGTTGTTTTTGTAGAAAGCATCTTCTTGATGCTATTTACATGAAAAGAAAAGAAAAATGAAAAAAAAAGAAGAAAACTAAAAAAGAAAAAGAAAGAAATTGATCTACTTATTGTCTCGTTACATAAGCAAAATAGAAAGGCTAGGTTGAAGGTTGGTTCCCTTGCCTTTATGCTCTCTATTGCGGTCAAGGGCTCATAGCTAGGCATGTGAGGTACTGTCCACTTTGGCCCATAGGTCTTATGGTTTTGTCCTTCAAAAGGCATCTCACGTGGAAACAATGGTCCTTTTCTATATAAGCTAGAGTCTCTCTTGACTCACAACCAATGTGGGACTAATAATACCCTCCTTTCTGTACCACAACATAGCCTCTCAGTCAAGGAGGAGTCTATGTATGGATGGGAGGTATCCTTCTTCTTATTTTTACCATAAGCCCCCAGTGAAAGAGGAATCTGTGTACGGACGAGAGATGCCCTCCTTATTTTTACCACAGGCTGGTGTGTGAATAGAAGGAGCCCCACGGTTGTAGGGGTGGTCCCCTTCCCGACGTGCCAATGTTGCGGCCAAGGGCTCATGGCTTGGCACATGAGATATTGTCCATTTTAGCCCATGGGTCTCATGGTTTACCCTTCAAAAGGTGTCTCATATGGAAAGGATGGTCCCCTTCTATATGTTGGGATTTGAGTACTGAAAATAGTAGATAAAGTGAAAGCAAAAATCACGCTAACGATAATACCAAAAGCACAGAGCAATTGCAGCAATCACAAGAATACTAGAATTTTTCATGGTTTGACTGAAGTTTACATCCACACAGGGATCAGAGCAAGAAGGAGCTTCACTATAATAATAGTTTAGAGTACAAATTTTTTTTTGACACGATGCTGGAAACACTGCTCTTGATACAAGAAAGAAGAAATCTATGATTAAACAAACTTCCAGAAGAATCCTTCTTGATGGAATAATTCTAATTCGAGGTTGAGCGAACTCCTCCAATTAACATTCTTCAATCTTCTTTTCTTGAACGAAGCATCCTCTAAGCCTCTCTTCTTCTCTCTCTCTCTTTTTGGTGGCTTACAACCTCCTCACGGCCTTCTCTCTTTTTTTCTCGTGTTCTGTTCTTCATGTCCACATGCCCCTTTTTATAGATAAAGGTAAAATCCTTTGCGGACTCATTTTCCACGTAACCAAAGGATTTCGCATCTCAACACACAAAGACTTCCATGTGATAAAGGAATCTTCTATGTCTCTCTACTTTTTCGTGTGCCACGTTGATTTTTCTTGTAACTTTTTCTCCTTTTGATTGCCACGCATACTACTTTTCCACGCGTAACTGGGAAAACCACCCAGATTACGTAAGCCTTTTGTTTTGATTTAAAGCAGTAGGTCCCATTGAGGAGGGACCACACCAACAAATCTTCCTCTCCGGATTCATATGGAGGTTCCATCAAGCCTGCAGCGCCTTTACTCCTTCATTGCCTTCAACCACTCTTCACTGTGCTAGTGCTCCATGGCTTCGGAGTAAGACTCAGGCTCTCCCGCATCCGTTAATAGCATGTAATTCTACGGTGGGTATCTCATGGATAGTTTTCTCTCTCTTGTGGATCTTCGGACCTCCTGTACAGGTGGTTCAGCATACAGCTTAGTCTGAACACCACCCACACTCTCCTCAGTCTCGTGACTGTCATCTGTACTATCATCTGTAGTTGCTCTCCCATCAACAAGACTCCTCTGGAAAGTATCTGGGCACAAGTCTACAGGATTGCTCGGGGACGATTTTGGTTTGTTAGGCTTCTCGAAGTCTTCGGTCATTTGATCCTTTAAGAAACAACATCACGGCTATACACGATCTTCTGCTCCATAGGATCCCACAACCGATAGCCGAACTCTCTATCCTCACCGTAGCTCAGGAATATGCACTGTTTCGTCTTAGCATCTAGTTTGGACCTCTCATCTCTGAGAATATACACGAACGTCCTGCATCCAAATATTTCAAATAATTATAAAAAATATTTTTTTTCAATCATACTCTCTGCGGTGTATCATCCTCAAGAGTATAGGAAGGAGAAAGATTAATGACATGGACCACAATCATCAATGCCTCTCCCCAGAATGCCTTCGGTAGTTTATCGTGAGAGAGTATGCTCCCGATCCTCTCGTAGATTGT
>KE504761.1:630958-647286 GCA_000441515.1 Elaeis oleifera | reverse complement strand
ATATATATATATATATATATATATAAAAGCTGGCTCGCATCGAGATTAGCTTTTAATTGTTCACGATGGGGATTAAATAATCTTTGCTACATTAAATGAGATCAAAATAAGATTGGGTGAGACCATTGAAAGATATTTTTTCAAAATAAATTGAAGTGATTAGAGATTAGCTTTCAGACTAGCTAGATGTTAATGGCAGCTCATGTAGGCTCGAAATTCAACGTAAACAGATTTGCCTGATGGTAGCAACTTAATTAGCAAACCGTCAGCTAAAATTTGAGCTCGGAATAAAACAAGGCGAAGATAAGTTGGTCCTAGATAACTCATGTCTAATTCAATATAACTCTAAATAAAATAAATAAATATTAATTTATTAACTTTGTATTTATAATTCATATATTCTGACTTATTTTTATTTAAAACCTCTTTAACTGCTATATTTGGCTCTAATGGCTGAGATAACACCAAGACTGTGCTTCCATGTTGAAAGATAATTTATTGGTTGATGGACTGTGAAGAAACTCGGGCACATCCTATTGGGGCATATACGATTAATGAGTGAAATTGAAACAAATAGATTAGAATGAGAATTAGAATGGTAATATCTTCTGATATACATATGGTTCGTAAATAGAATTGGAATCGTAATCAAAATCAAAATTGAATACTAGAGGAAAGTAGGGATTGGACTTTGGAAGATTGGAGCATTCTCATTTTCTCTTAAAATGAAAATGAGAATAAAACTCCCATCAATCAAATAGTTAGAAAAAAAGTCACTCATTTACATTCTTATTTCAAAATCTAACTCCCCTTAATCAAATATGTCTTTGAATAAAAATTGTATATATTATTTGCCAAACCATCTCGAATCAGATGGTTCAAGACATATCAAACCATACTAGTGGCTGATCCGCACAGTTCCGACAGTAAAAATGAGATATAAGGTGAGGAGGAGGTGAAAGAGAAGAAAAAAGAAGAACAGAGAGGAGAGAGAGAGAGCTTCTAGAGACTGCTAGTGAGTAGCTGAGATCTCTGCACACAATAGAAATTGAAGGAGGGTGGAGAGAGAGAAGAACATGGAGAAGAAGAGGAGGAATCTGGAGGCTGTCTGAGGTCCTTGGATCAATTAAATCAATGAAGACCAAAGGAGGGACTCTACCCTCCTCTGAATCAAAATAGGAGCTTTGACCCTTATTTCTTATTTTTATGATTAATCACGTGAAGTCAGTAACTCAATACCGCTCCAAAAAGAAATAGATGAAATAGGAGTTGAATCTTCTGTTTCGATCCAACAGCTCAGGGCCTCCAACCCTTAATTAACTTTGCTATCCTTTGATGGGCCTCCAGAGGTTCTTTCTCTCTCACCCTTCCTTTCCCTCCCCCCCTCTTTTTTTCCTCTTGTCCCTTTTCGCTCCCCTCCTTCTAAGGGCCTTAACGGACCTCCGATGGCCATCGGAGACTTTTTTCT
Organism: Elaeis oleifera; assembly: GCA_000441515.1. Lineage (NCBI taxonomy): Eukaryota > Viridiplantae > Streptophyta > Magnoliopsida > Arecales > Arecaceae > Elaeis > Elaeis oleifera. The sequence goes on along the minus strand of KE504761.1, from coordinate 645,818 downwards.
CTCCCTCTCTTTTTTTTTCCCTTCTCTCTCTTCTCCTCTTATTTGTTCTTCCATCATCTTATTACGTTGGTTCAAGTTTTGGTATGATTTAGTTTAGGAAAGTATTAAATCGTACCATCGGTGGGTCAATATGGGTCCAATTTTATTTATGAATCTTGGTTGTATCCACATTTAGATGGCTTTGGATAGAAAGAAGGATCAAGACAAATTATTCTTTGTACTTGGTCACTATGTGTTCATGTGTGCTAACCAAGAGTGCCAATGCAGTTGTGAGCCCTAATATGCACATCAATCATGCACGGAGACATGATTAGGTAGCATGCATGGCCCATAGAAGATTCATGCTTTAAGATTTATTTGACATTTCCTTACTTTTCATTCATTAAATAAAATTATTAAAATTAAATCAAGAATATATTTGGTTCTAAAATTTATTTTATTTAAAAATTTAAATAAAAAATTATTTTAATATTTAAAAAATAATAAACTCATATTTTTGTACTACCATCATCTATATCGACATTACTATTATCACCGTTGCCTTGCCGTTGCCGTTACTTTTATGATTATTGCCACTACTGCTTCGATCATTAATGTCAATTCACTATCATAACACTCCCCTTGCTGCCAAGTCCATCATTATCGCATCTGCTAATATCATACTATAACTGTTTCTAATATACAACTATCGTTCCGACGTTCCTCATCAACAACAGCATCACTAATACTGTTACATTTTTTAACACTCACAACCGTTGTTATCATTTTTGTTGGTGCTACCATCGTCAGCCACATCATCCTTTGTCTCTGACCAGCAATCTACATCACCAACATTGTGACTCTTCGTTGCTACTACTCCAACACTATTATTACTATAATTATATTATATTTTAAAATAATTAATTATATCAAATATATTTATATTTTAAAATAAAATAATAGATTTTATTTTTAATTTTTAAAACAGAAAATGAAAGCGACGTCTGACGCACATTCTTTGCTCCTTTCTATATTTCCCTGTTCCCTTTTCCCTTTTAATAGAATAAGGATTGGCTTAATCCCCACAGCCTCCTCCCTACCCTATACCCCACCCTCTCTACCTATATCCAAACCCTGGTCTCCAGTTAAAGTGGTGAACGGTCCCCCCCGCAGCCCTCTCCGTACCTGCAGCCCTCTCCACCTAGTACAAACCCAGGTACCATTGCATGCACCGGGTGCAAGTGAACTAGGGCAAATGCCGGAGCATATGCACGGTGGATAGCGTCCAATCGGGAATTGGTGAAATACAAAGGGTAGCGTGGCGTGTTATCCACCGTGGGATTTGACGCGGTCCAATTGCACGTGGTGCATGCAATACGGAGGTGTCCAAACCCAGGTACACCCAGGTAGACCGAGCCTAATGCTCCCGAAACCCTCGTCTCTAACCCGACGGAGCCCACTTCCAGGCATAACGCTCACGGAAACCCAGGTCTCTTAACGCCTGTCCGCGCCTTCACATCGAACTCCCATTGGCGGCAAGGGTGGGACCCACCCAAGCCTCCGTAGCCCTTACAATTTGTAGGCAAAAAGACAGCTTATTAATTCATAATAACACATTTAATCCAAAAATAGTGAGAAATAATTCCCGCAACCGGCAGCTAACATCGAGCATGGGAAGGAGCGAAAAATCAAAATCTCTTTCTTCACGCTTCTGGCGCGCATACGATGAGCCAATTGCGAGAACAGTCCCCTTCCTCCTTCCTATTTATGGCATTCCAGCAGCCACTCCTTCTACGGACTCTCCCCAGGGCTCCAAAATGGAAAGTTGATGGGAAAGTAAAGATCAAAGAACACGAAATGTGGAGTCCTTTGCTCCAATCCGATCGATTCCTTCTCGGACAAGAAATGGAGCCAAGGAGGAGAAAAGATTGGGGCTTTTGCGAGGTTTAATGGGCGGGGGAGGAGCTATCCCTAGCGGCGATCTTATATCGGGGTTGTGAAGTGGCAAGCGGCGGTGAAGGCGAGAAGCGTGTTGGTCTGAGGCTTTTGGAGGGGTTTGAGCGTGTTGGTCTTAGGCTTTTGGGGGCTTTTCTCGGGAAAGAAGGTGGAGAACAGAGAAAGGAGGAGAAAAGCGGGGTTTTTGTCGGGTTTGGGGAGAGAAAAGTTGCGTTTCGGGAGGAAAGCTGGAAAAGCAGGATTTTGGGGAGTTTTTAGGAGAGAGAGAGAGGGCGAATCAGAGAAAAGTTGGGTCTTGGGTCTTCCTTGGGTTTAGGAGAAAAGGAGCAGAATAGTGAAACTTTCGTCAGGTTTAAAGAGGGAGACGAGGAGCCAAAGAAAAGTCGGGATTTTGGGGCGCTTTCTAGGGACAAGAGCCATCTTTTTTTGATCGGTTTTTCAGACAAAGAAGAGAGAAAAGGAGTAGAAAAGAAGTGATTTTGTGTGGTTTAGGGGAGGGAGAAGGAGTAGCAGCAGAAAAAATTGAACTTTTGGGCGTCTTTTGTGGTGAAGAGAGAAAACCCAGAAGAGAGGGAGAGTGGAGTGCACAAGAGAAGGAAGGAAAGAAGATGGGTGGTATTAAGCATCAGCAAGCTTGCATTGAGTGCACCAAAAAGTGTTTGAAGACCCACGGAAAGATGCCCACACCTGCTTCTAATTCTACCCCAGTATCCTTCTTCAAGATCATGGTTGGTGATTTCAGAGATGTCTTGGTATGATCCTTCCCCCTTTTCTCTTTTTCCAAACTTCTATCTTTTTTCCCCCCTCTAACATGTTATGAATCGGCACTTCACAGTATCCTATGTTTGAGTTGTTCTTTATACATCATTGTTTCATATGCAATATATTCTAGTTTAGTCCCATCTCTGATGCTAGTTCTTGAAACGGCCTATGCAGTTCATACCACCTACATTTGATCTTTTAGATGAATTGATCAATCATAACATATATCTTGAAGATTCAGATGGAAATTCTTCAAGGGTCAAATTATCCGTGAAAGATGGCTCTTTAGTATTTCAAGAAGGATGGCGTGAATTTGTGTTGGACCACTCTATAGAAGTTGGAGAGTTTGTCGTATTTAAATATGTTGGTGAATTATCATTTTCTGTTCAAATCTTTGGTGTGAGCGCTTGTGAAAGAGTATGCTTTCATGATAAAACAAGACCAGTCTCCGGAAGAAGAACAAAACAAGACTGATTTATCCCCTGAAGAGTTGCAGTTGCCAAAAGATGTAAAAATTCTGATGATCTGAAAGATAAATGCCACTTTGTCAATGAAGATTCACCAAATAGAGAGCAAGAATCAAAAGATGATCTTTCTGACTTGCCTGATATTGAATTTATAGGAAGTAACTGTGCTGAAAAAGATGAAAATGAATCAGAGAAATCTCCTTATTGTCTCGGTAATTCTGGAGGGACACAAACCGAGATGGCCTTGGGCTTTACCAAACAATCATGTGACAAGATTGATGAAGTTGATATGAGGTTACAGGAGGAAGGCAGCAGTGCTCCTATGGGTAGTCCAGAGGCACATGGTGTGGGTCATAAAGATTCAGTGGATGAGCAGGAAACAAGGACAATCCCTTCCATCAATGAACTGGATCCTAAAGCTGTGGAAACTGATGCCAATTCCAATGACACAGAGATAGCAGTGCTTAATCGAGAAAAATATTCCATTGTGATGATAACTGCAGAATATCCCAAACTACACCAACAATTGAATGCACAAAATCTATGACCGAGAATCAAATGAATTCCAGTTGGACATCATCATTTATATGCCCAAAATGACTGCTTAAAAGAATCAGGTACAGCTGAGAAACATCCAATGAGAAATCAAGGAGTGCACAACATTGGTGCAGTTGGTTTAGCTGATGACCTTAAATGCTTGAACATGAGAAGAGGAATCTGATTGCTAAGGACAAAGCTGCCTGCAAACTTCTTCTGACAGAGGAAGGAGTATGCCACATTTGTGATAAAAATTTAACTGTTGAACATGAAGCAAGCCAAATAACTCCTAGCATTCCCGATATCAGTGAAACAATGTCAGTGTAAACAATAATGGTGGGTGCTGCAATGAACTTGTACACATGCCCAGAGAAGAGGCTTCCTCCAAGTCCGAAAGTATTCCGGAAGTTCTTCCCTGAATGCACACCTGGTCGCATTAAAGTTGAAAAGTCTGAGGAGATCAGTGAAGGTTTGCATGGTGAAGAGGGATTGCGTTCCTTGGGTCAGTAACTTCTGCAATTTTCCTAAATTTCATGCACTTTTATTCTAAACTTTTTCTGTTTTATTTAGAGTATTGATGAGAAATAAATATATAGCAGGAAATACCCCAATACCTGTGTCCAGAAAAGAGGATGCTCCTTGTGCCGGCAGTGTCGGAAGTGCCCCACAGAATTTGCCCGACATGGATATCACGGAAGGAAATACACACCAATCTGGTAATATGGCCTGGAGTTTTTACTTGAACTAATAATTTCCCTATTTGCATGTCTTATTTGTATGGCAATATTTAATTGACTCAGAGACTCCATTTTGCATGGTAGGAATATTGCCTGGTGACTTCATGGAAGAGGATGAGGAAAATAGTGCACCCTATTTGAAAGGAAAAATTTAAAAGCTGCGAAAGCTGAGAGGATGGATTCAGATGATGTAGACGGGCAGTTCTCTCCAAAATTAATCAGCTTGAGCTTTACATTATCTTCCAATGCTCAGTCCTGGACTGTGAGTAAACTTTCAATAAACTGCAGCGTGCCTAGCATTCAGTCAATGGTCTTTTTAAAATCTGTTTTGATTTTCTCCTGTTACTTGCTAACTATGGTAGACTGACTATAGCTAAATGTGAGATTGTATTGTGACTTAGATGTAAGTTCTGTGCCAGTTTAATTCCAGCATGTGCATCGCAGAACAGGTGAAGTGGACCTAAGGGTCCTAAACAAGATATCTAGAAACAAATTCAGGGATTTTTTGTGTTTTTATATTAGCCAAATGTTTATCTGAGCTCTCAAATAATCAAAATTATTCTTGACACATTCAATAATTCAAAATCTTATGATTTTATTCATAAGTTGTTCATGAAATGCTTGTTAATCTGCATTCTAATTCTATTTGCTTATTCTTATTGTGGTCTGTGATTGCTGCCTGATCGATTCTTATTATTGTACAAATCACTTTAAAATTTATCAATAATTTAATTTTATTTATGTTATGGTTCTTTCTAATGTCTATTTGTCTCGCTTTCCAAACTTTTTGCAACTTCTTACTTTCTCCCTATTTTGATTCTTCTACCTAGCTGAATCATTTTCTCAGGGCCAAACCTGTAATAGTGTTTCATGGTTCAATAGAGATCATCCTAGATCAAGAATTGCTGCATTGTAACTGACATTGTGAGATTGCTACTTTGTTAGTTCATGTAAGCCTACCATTAAAACACAATGAGCCTGTGAAATTCATGGCTCCTCCAACATTTGCATTCATGTGTGCACTGTAAGTTGTTTACTCTCTCTTGTCAAACATAGACTGTAGCCAGGTATGTACTCTGTTCAAGAGAGTTGTAAAACAATAGTCATCTTTCTGGTATTCTTACATTACACCAACATGCACTTAACTAGGATTTTACAAACAATGGATGACAAACAGCATTTGAGGGAACATGCTTGTCATGATGATGTTCTGTAAATGGGAGCAAGGACTCTTTCATCTGCAGGCATGCTGTAGCATGAGGGAGGGTATTTCCTCCTAGCCCCTGGAAATCTTATTTGATTAGAGAACATAGAAGACTTGGAAGAGAAGGTAAACCAGCTTCTGAAACAGTGCTGCAATCTCTGCAACACAGAACAAATGTTATATTGTGGCCCAAGTTCTTCAACTATATTACCATTTGCTTTGCAGAACAAAGTATTCTGCAACTAATAATTCTGATAATATTTATTGAATTAGAGAACCACGAGATCTGTAGCATTTTCTTCTCCTGAAACAGAGGATAGAAATCTTAGCAATTCAAATTTTCCAGCTGGAGAAAGTTTAAATAAGCACTTCTTTTCCCCTATATCAAGCTTGTTGCTGGCTGTAATGGACCATTAAACAGCGTCATTGTTTCCCAGGGGGATTGATCCAACCTTCTTTGAGTTCTGTGTAACAGAAGAATTCTTCTGCATTCAGCACTAAGAGCAAGAAAAGTTAATGTAGCTTCTTTCCCCTTTGTACCATTAAAACAGCCATGCAGTGGAACTATTTATTCATGTGAATGGATTGACAACCACCTTTCTTCCAACATTTTTTTCCTTTTTTTAAGAACTAGGAGAAGAGAAATCTTGTTTGGAATTGTGTTGAGGGCGGGACTTGAACCTAGGTCATTTGTGTCAAACCCCAAAGACATTACCAACTGCACTAGTTGGCACCTTCACGTCTCCTCGAACATATTGTTTTATGCTGAAATCACAAATTAAAGTGCATCAGTGGTTCAGAATACTAGATACAAGAATCTCAGAATAGAACATCAATTTCTATAAATTACATCATCCGATCTAATTTATTGGGCAAACATAACTATCTATATTTACCACTGCAAATGCTAGGCGCAAAATTAATGCTGCATATGCTGAGTGTTTTCTACTACATGGCATTGTATTGCAATTGCATGCATTACCCATTTGGTTATATGACATCTAGTATTAGTCTAGCTTGTCATGGCTTTTGCAAGGAGAGTCTATATATAAATACCAAGGAAGCTAGTCATTTTTAAAATCAAGACTAGAACATTCAAATGGCTTAATTTAAGCACAAAACATGAATGAATTTATGAAAATAGGTGGGCTAAAATTTTTGCTTTCAATGACATTAGATGGAGAGGGGTTTAATTAAAGACTCTGATATGGAATGGTCCAAAAACCACTCACAAGCATTATACTGTGTGTGGTTTTGAAAGTTATATGCAAACTCTTAATTTGCATGGTTTTGTTTAAACAGGGGATATATTGCTTGAAATTTTAAAAGTTTCTTTATGAAGGATTCTCAAACCAATGCAATCTTATAAGCAACTCCTACACCTTGCAGGACCATTTGAATGCTCTATTCTGTTTTCCAAGATTTGGCATTTAAAGCCACATGATATTCTCTTCATAAGTGTCAATTGAAATTCCAATTATATAGGTAATTTTATTAAAACGTTGTCTGACCTATTGGATTTCTGCATATGGACTTACTAGGATCAAACCAATGGATTTGGACTTGCACGGACATGCTTTTTCAATGCTCTCTTGCTAAACTCAAATATCTTCAGTTCTTCTTTAGTCTTGGAAAATGCACTACATAATAGGAGGAAGCCCTTAGTTCTCCCTTTGCATTTGAGGCTTTTTTCCTGTTAAGTTATGAAGGTGCATCTTATAATTGCCAGTGGTTCTTTTCCTTTTGAACTAATGCATTATATTTTCCGATCCATCATCTTGATCATAACTACATGCTAGATCTTTCATAACTGGACTCCAAAAACCAAAATAACTCTAAAGAAAAAGAAGAAAGAAAGGGCTTGCCTGGCATTGTTGTTGGCTGCCAGTTGTTGCTGATCCAAATCTTGCCCTCTGTCATTGCCATGCATGTGCATGCTAGCTGTTGATTGGGCCTCTGATTTTGCTTGGGCTGGACTTGGCTGCTACATCCTCCAAATCTCCCATGCTATGGAGATAAAAGGAAAACGAAATGTGAAGGGTACATATCTTAGGTGTTTTGATTGGGCCAGCCAGATGCCCAGGTGACAGTTAAAATTGTGGGAGTGTATATGAGTATATGACTCCCATTCCATGATGGGAAGGCCTTGGTAGAATGCAGTGTGGTGACTTCAGTATGCTCCAAGTGTCTTTGCTAGGTATGGGATGCTCAGGATGCCAACATGGATATCATGGATGCTAGTGTAGATTGTGCAACATTAGGCCAATGTACTTGATCCATGAAGTTGACCAATATGCTTGGTTAAGTTGTTATCTTCTGGGCCCTTGTTAATGATAAATCATCTTGGCCAACTTTAAAACTCTCTTTCACACCAACATCCACTTTGCAAGGTAGAAAATGTGTTATTTAGAATACAAAAGCAAACCAGCAATAGCAATTATTATTCCTTCTTTTAATATTAAGCATACTGGTATTGTACCTTTACATATCATGTAAATAATAATCATTGGCTACGCATAACATGAGATGATTCTTTTCTTTTTGATTAAGGACATCATTGAACACATTTATAACTTGACAACCAATAAATTAGCAGTTGCAAATTGTTCTTCTCCAAGTCCAATATGACATAAGCAAAATTCCTCAATGGCATAATGCTTGACATCCAACCAGATTAATCAATCTTTAGTATTTGCTTTGACTTATTAAGGCTCTAATCTTATGTAATTTCAATTTTAATAATGTTATCTTGGAAAGAATAACTTCTACTGCAATGTTTCTAGCAGATGGGCTTAACTGGAATTGAAGAACCATGGTGTCATTTGGCCAGTCATCTCCATATATTTATTTACTTGGATGACTTGAGATGATGGAACAGTAAATACTTCATCTTAACCACATTGGATCTTCTGCTTGCAACATTATTAACATGATGATCATAATTAAATCATTGACTAAACTAACAAACTGCCAAATAACAAGTAGCATATCAAGTATGTGTTCAAGATGACCTTGACGAGGAAAAAGCAAACTGTTATATGAAAAGACTTGATATAGCAATGAATTAATTCAATAGCATTTGTGTGTTCTTTCATGGGGAGGGCATATTTATAAACATGAACAGAATAATGTTTGCTAATAATCAAATGGATCACTTTTCCTTTTAGTCCTTTGGAGCCTAACTTCAGTGTGGTTGTGGGAATTGAACTTCTTGTGAGAGCACAGTGATTTTGTTCCTATATTGAATGCTATAGATTTCTAAAATGATTAAGTTCTATGAATTTTAGGAAGTAGTGGCTTGCTTTGCTAGGAGCCATAATGTCTTATGCAAGGTTTTAAACTCGGTGTTGGTTTTGGTCCCCTCGGTAGATTTTTGATCCCTGGTAGAGTTTCAGTTTTGGTAGCTTCAGCAGTTTTGGTGGTTTAAAAAGGAAAAAACAAAATTGAAGAAAATTAATAAAAAATAAATAAATCAAAACAAGTTATTTTAGGGCACTTGATTTATTTTAGGACATCCAAAATAGAGCCAGAGTTTATATTTTTAGGTACTTTTGAGCTGAATTATATTTCTTGAAGCTTAGAACATGGACCATATCATGTGAATGTACTAAAAAAAAACCAATATCACTCAATCATGCATAAACAATGAGACAAATATACACAAACATATAATTAATTACATATCTCACTTTAGAAAGCAACATCAAGCTCCTATACATGCACAAAAAATCCTTACTTCTATATATTTCAATATTGTTTATAACTTGTAAACACACATCATGCTTGCACCTTACCCACTTCGCTAAAACAATTTAGATGAAAATAACATGGGTTAGAATATTAGAGCTATGTGTCGTTGAATTATGTTGATGAATTTTAGAAAGCATTATGTATATTTACTTGTGAAACAAAAGAATAAAATTAAAATAACATTTTCAGTCAGCTTGGTCGGAACATGCTGAAACCATTGGAAACTGGCTGAGACTGGCCTAACTGAAACCAAAAAAATTTCAATAAGTTCCAGATTGGTTTGAGTGAAACGAACCGGTTTCACCCAAAACTTCAAAACTTTGTCTTATGCAGTCGCTCCATTTATAGGCTGAACTCCCTGAGTGGCCCCTAAAATTGGCCTGACTAGGCCATGATTCCATGCGATGAAGGAAGGAGGCAAAACCACCAATGTTGTTCTTATCTATGCTTTAATGCCTCTATTACAGGTTTCTGCATTTTTGAGAGCTGTTTATTTCCAACTTTTATTAATCATTGTTGAATGACCAATTAATACCATTGTTAAAATACAGGAAAATTGCCATTTACTAATTAACATGTCATCTTACATGCATATAAGTTCTTGAAATACATTCATTTTTCTATTTCAATTATATAATATTTTATATGGAGTATTATATTGGGTGCTTTCCCCGTGTGTTACCTTTTGCCACATCCATATTCTGGCCACTTTTGAGACATCGGATCTGCCTCTTTGATGATTATCTTTTTCATGAGCATTTTTGTTTGTTTATTGGAAATAGAGATACACTGTTGATCTCGTTAGTGATTAAACAATTAATAGCATAATGGTACTGAATGAAGATTGGTCTCTGTGGTAGCAACAGATGTTTACAGATAGGTGTTGGAAGCATCATGAAGCAGGAGCAGACTTAAGGTTTTCAGGGGTGCCAAAAGAGAATTTTATTTTATTTCAAGTCATCTAGAGTTGTAATTTTATTATCTGGGTAGTTTTTAGCTGAAACTAAATTTCATTGAAGCTTGACGCATTAATCATATTTGTCACTGTACTAATATATTGAGTAAAATACCAAATGTCATTCAATCATTCATTAACCAATAAGACAGTATACAAAACATAAATTTATCACATATCTCACCCTTCAAAATAACATCAAAGCTCCCAGACACACAAACACCTTTATTTCCATATCTTGTAATATTTTTATAGCTTTAAAAAACATACATCGTGATTGCATCTTATCAACTTGAATAATAGAATTTAGATGAATAACATGGATTAGATTATTAGAGCCTTAAGTAAATGTGTCGTCGAATTATATTGATGAATTTTAGAAAGCTACCTGTGAAAAAAATAATGAAGAATAGAAACTAATAATTGCAATAAATTTAGGCCAAAATTGACCGAAAATGGCCAAAACTGACCAAAATCAAAAAATTTCAGTAAGTTTCAGATTGGTTTTGGCTGAATCCTCAAACCTTTGTCTTATGTTGTCCTTTACTATATAAGGTTGAACTACCTGAGTGGTGAAGGGTTGATGGGGGGACAAAACCACTGATGTTATTCTTATCTGTGCTTTAACTCCTGTACCACAAGTTTATATACTTTTTAGAAGCAGTTTATTTTAACGTTGTATTAATAACTAATTTCCAATTTTGTATTTGTTAATCATTTTTGTGTGACCAACTAATATTGTTGTCAAAAAAGGAAAAATTCCATTTCCTAATTAACATGCAAGATTCCATGCAGATAGTTCGTGAAATAGATGTGATGTTTCTATTTTTAATTATTTGTTATAATCTTTTATATAGAGTATTAGATCAGGTGCTTTGCTCAGGTGGTATTAGACTCACAATAATCTTCTAATATTCACTTTTCTTTCTTCTATGGTTGCATTTATGAGATGCTTGATCCAATTTGGAGGATATTATCAATTATGACACTGAATAGACAGGAACACTCAAGATGGCAATAGAAATAGGGCCTGCAAATGCAATGGGTGTAGAATAACCTGCTTGGGGTCTAGTGCCTACATTAAAGAAAATTTAAGTTCTCTGAAAAATTAACATCCATAGTATCAAATTAATAGATTTGGATTCCAACAGGACGTCCTGTAGGACATCGGGATGCGGTACCATCCCATGTATAGGGATAAAATCGTCTCACCATTGTCCCAACATCTGGATCGGGACATCTTAGGACTTCTTCTGTCCTAAGTGTCGGAATGGGGCGGGACGCTGGCGCATTTCATTTCATGAGAAAACTGGGACAATCTCATCTCACAAGATTTAAAACCTCTATCAAATTATTTATGGAGAGTGAAACTTTGAACTTGCATTCTTTTTGACCAAGAAACCCAATAGACCTAGTGGATCAACTTTAATATAGATTGCCTCTTGAACTGAAACACATCAATGCAAGTTTTCCAACTCAAACTAGCGATCTTTAATAACCTCGATCGCAAGCGAAGACTATGAATTGAAGAAGGTTTTGCACAAAATCAATTTGTATCTTTGGTCAAGGATATATGCTATTATTCTCTGTTTTCGTTTCAGTTAAAATGATTGGTTTATTTATGGATCTGAATTTTGATAAACCATAAATAGAAGAAATTATGCCAAGAGAGGCACCACGAGTCCATGAAAGTTTGTTCACATTCAATCCTAAGGACTTGGAGGTTGTTAAAGAGGGCTTTTAGATAACTTCATTGGGGAATGACACATCAATAGTGATCAGGAAAAACTTGAGAAAAATCTTGTCTCTATTGCTTTATCAACAGATCTATCTTAGAGATACTAGTTAGGTATTCTAGATATGGTTTGCCATAATGTACATTTGATGATCAGAGCTAGGGTCGACATCTCATGCATATACATGACTTGTTAATTGGACAACATCCAACTCTTACAGACCCTTAGCATGGCTAGCTAACTTATAGAAGTCCTACAGAGTAAATATTGGAACATTTGGGATGAAAATGATGCTCCACGTTGACTAGAATATTGTGGAGTACATTGAGTTCATGGGAAGGTACTAAAAGTGGTACAAGTATATGTGCTTCTGATAGTGCTAGTGGTATATGTGGAACATGTATGCGTTGTTAATGTGTAAACAGAGTTATATGTAACACAAAATTTGAAGAAAAGGTTCTTTTATTCCACTTCAGCTATGGGACAAAGTTTGAAGAAAAGGTTCCTTGAGCAGATCGGTTCATGCCATCATCCTCCCTAAGTCAACCTCTAAGAATCGGTGTCGGGTTCCTAGCTAAGGCAACGCAAAATCTAAATGGCTGTAATCACAATCTAATCTCATGCAACTAGGGAGCATCTCACTAGAACTTCCTTACACTTGGAGTGGGACTAGAGGACAGAGAAGATGATGGCTTATCACAGAGAACTCTGTGCCTCTTCAACACCCAAATTACAACGTAAGAAACAAATTGAGATGTTGCTCCATTTGGAGGATGGTTTGTGACTAAAATATGTTGGCATAGTTAATTTTATCTCTACTAGTAGAAAATTGTCCGTCTTTCTTCTTTTAAAGAAATAATGGGATAAAGGTCGTGAAAATAGTCCCAAGGAAGGACTTCAGGGTATCGTTTTCATTCTAGTTGTTGCCTCATTTGCTCAAGGACAACCATCTTGCTACCTATATACATTCCTGATTTCCTGTTGACCAAATATATCATGTAGTCTTTTTGAAAAATCCTTTGCCTGGCAAGTATAATAGGACTCTTCTTGGGTTTCTAGTTTGGTGGGGTAGCACCCTTGCTCGTAGTATCACCTATCCCCTAGTCCAGCATTTGTTAGCAGGAACCATGTCTCGTTTTTAAAAGTAATGAAACATTGAAACCAGAAAACAGACTAACTGAGGAAGATTAGGGTGATCAAACTAAGCAAAGAAGATCAGTGTGAGGAATCAAGACATGAAGCCAATGTTGAAGAAGACTAAGGAAGATAAAAACTGCCCTGCTCCTCCATTGTCTCAAGTGCTTGTGAATCCTTATTAACCTGAATGTAGCATCAAGTTATCATGTGTGTCAACTGGATCTTTTACCAGATCTGCATCTGCTTGGCTTGGCATTTTATAAGCATTGCTTCATTGAATGATACTAGTCCTCCATCCATCACTTCACCTGATGCCTGAGTTTCTTGCTTCATATGCAGAAGTTGCCTCAAACATTGCCATATCGCCTTGGGAAAAAGAGACATGGAATGAGAGTGGTAACCCTCCAGGATCCTTCTATGAGGCAATGGCCAGTTTTGTACCACGAAAGCCTCAAGTTTGTAGGCTTCCTTAGTGGCTGGAAAGATTTTGCTGTAGCAAACAACCTTCAAGAAGGAAATACGTGCGAACTCTTTGAAGTTGCCAGTGAATGGGAGCCTACTTTTCGAGTGCAGATATCTAAAATGTAGGGCGAATTTTAAGTTATAACTCGAGTAACCACCTATCATGTTAGTCTGGATTTATCACCTTTCTACGTCAAAACCCATGATGGTTCTTTATGATATCCTGAAATATTGAGGCCAAGCTGTATACTTGTAAATTTTGATAGTAATATCTATATGGTTATCTTGCCACATGACTCCATAGATCTTGCAGTTTAAGATGTTTCACACTTTGCCAACAAAATGCAGTGTTTATCTAAGCTCAGGTGGTTAGCAAGCATATAAAAGCAGTCCAGGATTCTTCTGTTTTCCCAACATAAATGTACTGGTGTTGGAACTGTTCCATCAAAAAGACCGACCGGATTAATTACAATCTATATATGATCTGAGTTTTCTAGAGAATGCCAAGAGCAGAAATAGTGGAGATTGTCCTCTTAGACATGGTAATTAGTGTTGCACGGTTGCAGGATTCACCTCCTAAATGAATTATTTTAGGTTTAGCCCTGGATGTGCAGCATGTTAACATATATGGATTTGTCAAGTACTCTGGATCAATATCTTCTTTCTTGAAGTGATAGTAATTTCTTTTCTGAAAGTCTGAAAATATTGCCTTTTGCTTGCCCATGTTGACAATGTGGTTTGTGACCTGCGATACCATGCAGGGACTTATTTCCCAGTCTTTCTCATTTGTGTTTGTTCAATATGATGGCTTCCCTGCATGCATATTTAATGAGCACATTCTTGCTTTGACTCACTAACATGTGAATAAACCACTGGAGACGCTGGCATATGACACTTTGCATACGTGTACCGCCACCAATGCAGGCCCTCCATGCATCCCTTGATACAGCTTGCTGCAATCTCTGTAACCTGAATATTTTGCATGCAAAACATTGTTATGGGGAAAAGTCTGAGGCTGCTGGAACAGAAGATGAAATTATTGTCTTTTTTCTCCCCTTTTTGTGCATCGGTGTCATCGTAGCTGGTCACTCAAACCTTTAGCTCTTGCCTCATCTTTCTTTTTTAATCTTTTTATCCTTATTCACAGAGAGAGAGAGAGAGAGAGAGAGAGAGAGAGA
>KE504761.1:583334-610347 GCA_000441515.1 Elaeis oleifera | reverse complement strand
CCGACGTGGGCGCGTCCCAGGCCCGCACGCACGGGCCGACCTAGGCCCAGGTGCAGTGCCTGGGGTCTGTACCCCGATCCACCATGGATCGGGTGGTCCACGACCCAATGTGTGGACCGCGTGGACGTTTCCCATATATTTCGCATGGTCCACGGCACTGTTCCATGGACCGACATGCGATCGAACAGTCCAGGGAGCTCCCGATCACGATCCAACGGTCCGGACTTGATCTGGGGTTTGTTTGGGCCTATTTAGGAGATCTAAATCTAATCTAATTAGGTTTAAGCCTTTTAAAAGGGCCTGATCGGTGAACAGGTAGCGTGTGGCTTTTTGTTCGTGAATAGAGACCCGCGGCAGCTTGATTTTTCTCACGGAAACCCATGAGGTCTGTGATCGCACAAAAATCGAAGATCAGGAACCGAAGAAGAGAGAGAGCTGCCGTACGCTAGGAGAGAAGGAGCAGAGCTCCTGTACAGCGGACAGCAGTCGCTTCAGGGGTTCAAAAAGATCTTCCAAAAGAGAGAGCTTTTGTGAGGGAGAACTTCCTATGAAGGAGAAATTGGATGTACGAGGATTGAGGGTGAGATTTCTTCTTGTAAAATTTTTTTTCATAGTGAAGTTTGCATACCCCGTGGAGACGAATCCTTTTGTAGCTGATCCATATATTTTGATTGTTTTTGTTTATTTTTTCTTTCTTTCTGCTGCATCGCGTAGTACCGAAAAGATCTTGAGAGATGGTATTTTGATCAGACATCCACCCAACACATTCAATCCAAGACATAATGGCAAGATAGTCGATAGCTTCGACGCCCCTCTAACCACCAGATTTATACCAAGGTGCCATTCAATTGAAGCCCACCAACCCTTCCAAGTCCAGAAGCAAAACATAGGGAAGAGAGATCTCATGCCTTCTATTCTACTCCTTTTTTTCTTCCTATTGTTCATTTCACATCGGCCAAATGTGTTTATCATCTGCATCTCTGGTCATCTACGGTGCGTTGAACTTTGCAAATTATCATTTGAAATCATTGAATAATCCAAAATTATTTGTTCATTTGAAGAAAGTTGATCTGCCATTTTTTTTTCATTTCAACAGCTCATTCCTTGAATGAGTACTGCAAGTGACAATAGCATTTTCCAATACACAACTGGAAAAAAGATTAAAAAAAAAATTCAGTGTCAGAAACGATCTGGTTAGGAGACAGAAATGCTTATCATTGTCAGTCCATTGGAGCAGGGTGGTCACTCTTAACGCGCCTCTGTCATGCTAACAAGCTGAGTGTCGCAAACCTGCAGATCAAAGTAGACTAAGGATTGTTACATCAAGCTCTTAATCGAATGGAAGAAGATACATGGAAGATCCAAATTTATGCTACTGCTGATATTACGCAGTGGACAGAGCATTTTAGACAGCTTACTAGCATAAGCTACACCAGGTAAGTTGCGCAAAACAAAGGGCAAGGGTAGAACAATATCTAAGCTACTTACAATGGTCTTCTAGAATAGAATTTGTTACCTAATCTTTTCCATACAATTCCAAATTCACAAGGAACATATGAACTGTCAATAAATTTGTGTGCCAAAGCCAAAGGAATTAGCTGTTGGTCACCGAGAATATGCTTATATGAGAAATTTGCAGTGAGCATGTTCAGGAATAAAAAGTTCTAGTTTGAAGAACTGGAATAAGCAGGCAGATGCTTCAATCAAGTGTGAATGGTTATTGGGTTAATTTCAGTTTTAAGACAAGGATCCAACATCAGATCTTATTCATCAAGCAGTGAAAGATGGATTCGGTGCTGCATGTTTAGATTCAAATAAGAGCTGATCTGGTTGGGTCCTAGAAGGTTGCTAAATCTTACAGTTCACAACTGTTTCTCGAGTCAATTTCAGTTTCAGCCTATAATTCAGACCAATATCAAAACTTGTTCATCAGCCTGAGGTTGAGTGTAATTCTGCAAGCTACAGACACAGAAACAAGCAGATCTAGTTGGGTCCGAGCAGAATGTTAATTCTGCAAGCTCAGACTCAGAAACAAGCATATCTAGTTGGGGTGGGTAGATTGTTAATCTCACCGTTAGCTAAACTAATGTTTCGGGTCTAGAAACTGGATCAACAGACCTCGTTCATCAGTCTCTGTAGTTGGGTATAATTTTTATTTGGGGTTCAAGGTTTTTCTGCAGGCATAAGCATGCAGATCTGGTTGGGCATGAACCAGTTGCTTGAGTTCACTAACCATAATCTCAGGATTGGGATCAACTTTGTAAATCATAAAGGTGTTAGATCGGATTGGATCATGGATTGAATATGGGATCTCAAAAATCAAAATGTAAAAGAACCGTAATAATTGTCAATTATGTGGCAGATGAATGGAGAATAAAAAGCCATATATTGATATATATGAGAAGTTTAGTTTCCACATCATAATCCCATATATACCATGTCTAATGAAGCTAACAACATGTCTAGTTAGTGAAGATGTTTACATGCGACCTATCAACTCAATTATGCCTTTATGTAGAATATTTTAGAAAAAAGCAATAAATTTTAAATATGGTTCTGAAAGCCAAAAAAAATTCCTCCTCTTGCATTTAAGTCCATGAACTCCAAAGAAAAGGGTTTGCTAATTTCATGTGCTCGGAAAGTGAATTTCAAAGCCAAGTTGATGCAGCACAAGGTGCAATTAACAAGTATTATGACCAGCAGGACCATACCAAGCTTCATAAAAGATAGTGGATTCACAGGCAAAGACACTGACAAGCAAATATTTGATGATTTAAAGGTTCACTTAACCGGATTTCCCATAAATCTGTTAGAGACATCGAATTTTAGTCAGATCTCTATATTTCTAGTGAATAATTTGAGTATGTTTCTTTATTACCGAGTTCTATTTCGAGTACGATTTTGTATTGGATCAGATCCTTTATATACTTCTGATATATTGTATGAACATATCGGTCGGCACTGGTGCATACTGACCATACTGTATCGGTATGTGATACAGGGGGCATATTGATATTCAGTACATCGAACCAGATACCATACCGAGCATATCAATACTATAATAGGATAGGATGGTAGTGGTACAGGATCCAGTACTGAGATGGAGAACCACGATACGAAGACAGTCTTTTGATATGCTAATAAATCTTTTTTAGAGAGAATTTTCTCCACAAAATGAAGGGTTCTTCAATCTAGTTTGCTTCAATTTGTATGTTGATCTACGAAGTTTAATCCCAGCGATCAAATCACCCTTCATCCTTCTTGTTGAGTCACAAGTCAAATAAAATATATAAATGAACTTTTACATTATTTAATTTTAAACAATATAATCAAGTGACATTCTATGATCAAAGGGATTATATAATAGAGACCCAAAACATATGGTCTTAATTGATCCTAATCCAAGGATGAGATCTAGATTATTTGGTGCCATTATGATCAGGATTGTAAAACATGGATCATGAATCATGTTATGTTAGCCATAATGGTCACTAACATAATATAACATAGTGAAGGCTTAGAAGCATACGTGACTTTGTACCTGCTAATTTGCCTTTCAGGTTTCATAGAAAGCCCCCCCATCCACCGATTTAGAAGATTAGCATTAAGTTCAGAGCCAGCTATAAAACATTTTGATACTTCAGAGTCCAGTGGATCATGCCATGATATATAAGATGGCCAGACAATACAGAATAAGGAATGCAGGTTAGGTTACAAGCTTGTGTTGATGACATGGGAGAAATTTACAGGTAATGTAGCCTTGAAGCTAGCAAACTGGTATAGACCAGTGATTGCACCGATACTCCACATTTGGAGGTCCTGGGTAACTAGGTTCAAACCTCAGGTAGTGTTCCTATGTGACCTCAATGGATTCTAAATTAAATGATGCAATTAAATTGGCATTCTTGTGGTGGGAGATTCATTTCTGGGTCAGGCAGAACTTACAATTTCCAGCGCATCAGATGGAAATGATATGTGTAATGGAGGCAGGGAAGAAGAGCTTGAGGATGAATCATGGGTGCTCCGGCTTCCCTCTCAATTTTTATTGCATCTTGAATGGCCATCTCTACTTCTTGCATCCTTGGCCTGGAAACTCCATGCAGCTCGACACTTAGAACCGCAATTTCAGCGATCCTCCAGACAGATTCTATTTTAAGTGTACCCATCAGTGAAGAATCTATGATGCTTGTTATATCACCCTTACGAATTGATGACCTTGCCTGCAAAACAATATGTTCCATGTCATCACTTGACTTTAGAAAGCACCAACTATTGACAAGGGCATGGATTTTGATACTTTCTAGAACAGTGGAAGTAATAATGTGTTCCTAACTATTTACAGTATTAGATCAATTATTCTCTTGTTAACCTCAGTGGTTTCAGGTGTCATTATCAGAGCATGTTAACGAGCCTAGGCTGGCATAATTCTCTCAG
Organism: Elaeis oleifera; assembly: GCA_000441515.1. NCBI lineage: Eukaryota > Viridiplantae > Streptophyta > Magnoliopsida > Arecales > Arecaceae > Elaeis > Elaeis oleifera. The sequence goes on along the minus strand of KE504761.1, from coordinate 605,913 downwards.
TACTGCTCTAAGATCTTGGAATATCTTTTTGCTATTCTTTTATTCTGCACTCCAGTTTTGGTTCTTTCTTGATACATGCCTATGATGTTGTGAGTTGTTTGAACAAGGCTTGTGACTTGTGAAGGTTATACTGATAACAGAAAAGGAGAGAAGAGTAGGTACAAATAGAAAAGTAATGCAAAGGAAAATGGAAATCCTTCCACAATTTCACTCCATCCCTAGAGGACAATTATCCATATATTTCTGCATCGTGAGCATGCACACAGTAACTACATACAGTCTTATGACTCAAGAAGAATATATGCTAAAATTCTATGCAGTGACTCATTAAGGATCAGAAGTATGAGTTTAGCCATTTTACCAAATGACATGATTATCCAATAGGATATGGGTTTTCAATCAACACATGATTCAAGTTATCTAAATCAAGTGTAGGCTATATATGTTGCCAATATGGTTAGATATTCTTAGTTAATGGAAATGTTTCATACTCATGACAGTAAATTTCCCAAATTTGATTCTTCATTAACATAAAACTCCTTCATATGTTTGGCTGCTATCATTTTACCTCCCTCAAGATGTAGGGGTTTCCAACACATTAAATTTGACTTCAGAAAGAAGTTTAAAGATGCACAAATGTGACCAAATAAAATATTTCATACAGACAATTGTGATGCATGCCCAGCAATTATTTGAGTGATATCCCTTTGTAAGAAGTGGGGTTGGGGCAAGAGGGAGAAATTGGACTGGTGGACGGTGGATTGGTGGACACTGGTTTCCACAATCCCTGCAATTTTGGATACTGGAAATCAACATTTAGAAGGTTCCAGCATATCTAAAACCCGGGGACTGTCAGATTCTCAACCTCCCTTCTCTTGTCTATGTATCCTTTTAACAGCCTCATCATCTCAGCCCTTTCCACCCTTATGCAGGATACTGAACATCTAAACAGCCACATTAACTGAAAAATGTTCAAAAGGTATTCTCCAATAATTTGCTTTCTTACGCACAAAAGAATGTAAACAAGAACGAAAAGACATACCCAGTGAACAATGTTCCAGTCAGCACCATAATCTTCTACTGAACAGGCTTTCTTCCTGAGATTAGCTCTAGGAGAACAACTCCAAAGCTATAGACATCGCTCTTATCGTTCAACTGTTGATTAGCATAGTACCTGTAAAACAAATTAGGATATATGAATTGTTTGACTTTAATAAAAAGGAAAGAGAAAAAAAAATCAAGTCCATGCAAAAAGTCAATTTCTTACTCAGGGTCGAGGTAGCCCACTGTTCCTCGGGCAACACTGGATACATGGGTAAGATTTTCATCAGCTTGTCTAGAAAGCCCAAAATCTGAAACTTTTGCTCTCATATTGATGTCAAGGAGAATATTGCTTGTCTTTACATCTCGATGAATCACACTTGGATTGCATCCATTGTGCAAGTAAGAAAGGCCTAGAAATATCATGCAGAATAGACAAGTTACAACTGAAGAAACAAAAATCAATAATAAAATATAGAATCTTCATGTCTCACCTTTGGCCGCATCCTCTGCAATTACTAGTCGAGATAGCCAGTCCAAACTCTTCTGCTTAACAGAATCTGGTCAGCAAATTACAATGTGAAGTTGAACTGAACAGTTTAATTTTTTGCTAAAAAATGAAGCACTGAACAGAAGGTTTGTGAGTCATAATATACCATGAATGTGATCTCGCAAGGTTCCATTGTGCATATACTCATAAACAAGAATTCTTTGACATCCTTCTTCACAAAATCCAATTAAGGGACCAAGTTCTTATGATGAATTCTTGATAACAGAGCAACCTGAAATAGTATCCCCATAAGGGACAAGTGTAAGACCATGAACAACTTTCTTCAGCAAGAATGACAGTCTCTTTTCAATATGTATTGCTGCATTAACTTTCAAATTTTATGCACGATACAAGATATTGTTAGATGATTATTGTTGTGGACTACATCGATAATTAAATCACCATTTTCTTTGCTGGATTTAAGTTAACTTTGCAATGAGAGGTGAAGATCAAATTATCAAATTCAACAGCTGCTCACGACACATCTGACAGCATGGCCATTGGCTTGACAGTCAAAAACTTTAATTTGTGGTGGATGTTAGCGAAGGATGACATAGTTTTCCCACAAAGAGTTTCTGGAGGATTTAGAAAAGCTCTCAGCAGTAGAAATATGCAATAGGGGACATGATTCACTATAGACAAAAATAGCTCTACCAATATAATTAATGATAGAAGAATGATGGCATCACTATAGTCATAAGAACAACACTGGACAAAGAATGAATGGAATAAAATACCATAGTCATTCCATTACATGATTCTAATGGTTTATAGAAGATAGAATACAATCATGTGAATTAGAAAAATCACAATTTAAGGCTATATTTGGAATCATTGTCACTTTTCCCTTTCAGAAATTTAAATAGAAATATGTTTCTGTTTTTTTTTCCCCTAAATTTTTTACAACATAAACCTGTTTGCCAGTCTCTGTTATTTTTTTTATTATTTTTCATAATAAAACTAGGAAAACATGTTTGGTAAGCCAAATAGGACATCTCTTTGTAATGATTTCCACCGTAAATGTTAGGCATGGGGCTGTCTGTGATCATCGAGTGGAGGATACATGAGGTACACCATGAATTGCAGTACCAATTTGAATTGGTATATCTCATGGATACCTGCTGAAAAATGGCGAGGATAGTGTAGTCCTTGGCATTCACATACTTCCCGATCCCTCTCACCACCACGACATGGGATGTTATTGGTGGCACCATTGTTTTGTTATTGTCAGAGCTCACCATTGATTGGGAGGACGGTGGAGTGGAAGAGGTGGGAGGGAGGGGAAAGCAAGGAACTTCTTGGTGAAGCAGGTGGGGTGGAGGCAATGAGGTAGAGCAGTCGAGGGCAGAAATAATTATGGGAGCTTAGGCTCGACTTGATTTCATGGCTCAAAAAGTTATTTTAAAAATAGTGGAAGTGAAAGTGAAAGCAAAAAAATTTTCACTTCCACTTTTCTATAAATTATGGAAAGTACTTTGAAAATATAAAATAAAAAAAGGAAACCCAACATCTTTCTTGCATTGGATTTCATGTTTTCATTTCTAAAATAGAAAAGGAAAAAAAAGTGATACCAAATAGGGCCTAATGCTTTACAGACATAATATTGCAACTGTTAATGCTAATTGTGAATTTAGCTATCTTAGTTGCTTACAGTCTCTTGAACATGCACTACGGGTCTTACGGAGGCTGGATAAAAGCTGCATACAAACCTTAAAAGATCATGACATACTTTTTGTAATTCATGCTAATACAGTATTTATTAATCGACAATGTCATACCAAGAAGAAAGCTAACAGTGAACACATTAGCTGCAAGAGGAAGGCGAACCCCATAATCATAACTTAGGTGAAGCCTCCATGAATTTATTGACATTTGCAAAAATTTGACTAAAACAATTGGGTGATTTTAAACTTCACATCAAACAAATGAAAAGATGGTAATTTTGCTGCATTGAGAAGCAGATTGCTTGGTTACCTTTTACCAACGAGCAATGCTCTTAGCTTCTTACTATGTCCATGGTTTCTAGTGAAAATAAATTCAAGCAAAACTGAGAGATATATCAGGCTTGAGAGATATATCAGATATGTGAAACAATAGCCTAGGAAACTAATTACAAGCCTCAAGTGACATACATTGACATGTCATGTTATCTGATATAAGTGTGACTGTGTGAGTGTGTGACTAATAGGAGGATGAGAAAAGGTTAAGAGAAAGAGCAGAAGGAAATGTCTTAAAGAAAGGAAAGTACATAGAGACTAATAAATTTAAGATATCGATAACAAAAGGAGAATGAATGTGCAGATGCAAAATGAAATTAATAATTTCAAGGGTGGTCAAGAAGGTGACATCATGGGAGACATAAAAGCTGACAATTGTTGCAGCAACAATACCCTTTTATGTTCAAGACTTTAAGATAATCACAAAAACAAACTTAAGCTAGGAAGGTTACTGTATGATTGGGAAAGCAAGAAAGAATTAAAATCAAAGTATTGGAAGTGAAAATTATAATGATTAAGGAGAACTTCTTGTTAATTATATCTTTAGTCTACATAAAGGGGCAGAAGTTGAGGGAAGTTTGACTATGAAGAACAAAAAGACTTGTTAGTCATCTCTCGAGTTAGTGAAGAACATCAAGCCAACCATGGATATAAAATATGAAATTCTTAATGCATAAACTAAAGTCATGAGCATGACAAAAACAATAAATAAAATTATTATCAATACCATTTGCTGCATGAACCAAGTACAAAGGCAAGACAAACCTAGCCAAAAGGTGCAAAGGATGAAATATAACTAGTAAATAGGGTAGAAGAGGTAAATTACCCACTAGGATTTAGTGAACTATGCTGAAACTAGCTGGTTTGGGGCATATGAACTGAATGGTTGGTTACCAGCAAGGTTCAATTGGTCGAATTGAGCCCTCCTCTCTCCCAACACCCTTGAAGGCTCACCTCCCCTCATGTCTCCTCTTTCGGCCTCTCTCTCTTTAGGTAAGTCCTTTCTCTCTATCTTTCCCTTGGTCGCGATCGTCAAATCTGGAGCTATTAAATGGCTTAAAGCCCTCGCAAAGTCCTCGAGTCCCTTGAAGCCCTCTCTCTCTCTCCTTCTCTCGCCTCCTCTTCTAGCATCTCTCCTAAAAACCCTCCTCCAGATTAGATGTGTCCAATAACATCTTGTCCATGTCTAATGCTGACGATGATGCCTGACCAAATGAGTTCTCTCTCTCCACATCCCATCTATCTCTCAAGTAAGTCCAAAAGGTTCACCTTCTCTCTCTCCCTATCTTACCCCCTCTCCTTATTCCTATCCCTGGTTCCGACATGTTGTGGTGCAGGATGATATGTGCTAAAATTGAACTGCTTGCCAATTGGTATAACTATCGAAACTGGTTCAGTGAATTCTGTTTCTAGTCTAAATACATGGAGACGTATATTTAGGCATAAAATGCAAAACCACTTCTAGGAGGGAGTGTGATTGTCACCTAATGTTGCACTCCTAAGGCTAGAATCCGACTAGGCTAGGTGGAGTATCTATGCAGCCCAAGCCAACCAAATAAGAATTTTAGGCGCTTTAGACTAGGCCGAGGCTAATTTTTTAAAAATTCTTGCCTAAGCTTGATTAGAGCCCAAACTCGGGCTTGGCTCATAACCCGATTGTGCTAGCCTGGAGAGGGGAGAGAATGGAGAGGAGAGAGAGAGACTAGGTGGGTGAGAGAGGAGTAAGTGAAGAGAGAGAAGAAGATGGAGGAATGGGAGAGAGCTGGAGAGGGAAGAGCGATCAGGTGGAAGAGAGAGGAGAGGGGAGAGATAAAGAGATATGAAGGAGAAGAGAATAGAGGAGAGAGGATGGGGAGGAGAGATCGGTTGGGAGAGAGTAGGGAGTGAGATATTGGGAGCGAGAGAGGACAGACAACAAAGAGGGAGGAGAGGAAAGGGAGAGAGATTGGGAGAGAGGACAGAGTGGAGAGAAGAGAGCGAATGGATAGGGGGAAGAGAGCGGCTAGGGAGAGAGGAGTGGGAAGAGAGATTGAGAGGAGAAAGGAAGAGATTGGGTGGAGAGAGGAGAGAGATTGAGTGGAAGAGAGGAGCGAGCGGAGAGAGGAGAGGAGAGATAGAGAGGAGAGAGAGCAAAGAGGGAGAGAGATCGAGTGGGAGAGAGGAGTGAGGAGAAAGAGTGGAGAAGGGAGAGGGGATTGGGTAGGATTTTTAGGGCCTAGTTCCGGGCTTAGGCTTTGGATTTGGTTATGGGCTTGGGCTTCACACTAAGCCTGAGCTTGGTCAAGTATTGATGTACTTCAGGCCTTATTTTGAGACCCAAGCCCGACCAAAACTACCTCAGGCCTATACCCAACCTAAAGATGACTTGGCTCGAGCCCACCTGTAGCCCTACACACTCCCTTGGAAGAGATCATGCATTTACTTTAAGAAGTAGGCAAAAATTATTTCATAATCATTGAGTCTAAAACTGGATTTTTGTAATTAATGTTAGTTTGTTTGTATGTATCGGCCATTATCAGCTGGTATTTCTTGTTTACCAGCATTTGATGTTATTACATAGAAAACTGGGCTGTACCGGTAGATAAGCTTGTGAACCAGTGGTACTAGCTAGTATGACACATATAAATTGGTATGGATCAATTTAAGTTAATAGCTTGACTACTTTAAGACTCATTTTGACTGCCCCATTAAGGTTTAAGGAATATTCTCGGATACTAAAATGATATATCCATCAATATGTTGACTCCTTAAGATTTAGTAATTATATTAAAATCTAAGAAAATATGCATGCATAAACATAATGACTACAAGCCACATGAGTTGCTAAACTGACGATGAAGAGTTGAACGATTGCTGGTTTTCAGTGACAAAAATATCTCATATAAGGTTACTTATCTTTCACAAGCTATTTTCTATTTTTTTCTTCCACAGTAATTATTTTATTTTATTGTTTTAAGTTAATTTTTAATTGCTTGTACAATAAACCTATTTTATGGGATAACAAATTAACAATCAGTATGCCATGGGCATCTAAGAAGGCCCAATGTGCATTGTTGACCCCTTTTTTAACAAACTAAGGTTTTGGATCTCCTGGTAAGTTAACATACCCCTCAAGAGAGAGAGAGAGAGATGGTATCGGGGATGGAGGTCATGGTTTGAAAACATTCAAATCCCTATTCAGGCCTATTTAATTAATTCACTAAATAATTGTTATCTTGAGTATTTTTCCTCTTGACTCATTCCCTCTTATTAACTGAAGTCATTCTTGAATTGTTTATGTCTTCATTTGTATGGTCCAGGCTACATGAGGTGGGGTGTTTAGGTCTGATATACATTGCTGACCCTTCCCTAATAATTAAGCTTTTGGGTCTAGTGGTAAGTTAACAGCACTGCAAAAATACCTTGTATCAGCCACTGCCAGTAGAGCCTCCTGTACAAGTGTTTGAACCCTTTGATAATATATTTAAGCGGCAGTTTATGAGGTACTAACATCAAGAACTGGTTTCTGCAATGTACCCGCATCACGTTAATGCTTATCTGAAGACTTGATGTTCTTTATTTCAACTTTGGATTTTTTGCAAAGGCATCACCTAGATAACTTTGAATCCTCCCGTGCTTTAATGTTGCAATTTTAACATTAGTTTCATCAAGAAACGGTATAAGAATTATAGATGTGAAACTATTATGTTAATGGTATAGTCAAGTTTCACACGATTATGAATAATGATAAGACTGTAGGAGGGTACTCGTAATATGTATGCTGATGTATGCAAGTTTTCAGTCAAGTTAATATGCTAGCTCTTTCTATTATGCAATGGTGAATAAGCATCCATGTCAGACTTAGTGGTTCAAGTTCAACAGAACCTTGAAATAATTGTGCACCAATGTAGACTGGGGATATCATGATTTTTCAGCCAGTTCCATCCACAAGCAGGGAATGGATAAATCAAATTGCTAATTGTCTGATCAAGGTGTGAAGGAGAATTTCTCAAAGTCACTTCAGTGCTTTGCATATACATATACTAGGAATGATTGTACAGTTAGATTCATTTATCTACTACTAATAAGTTCTCTACCCATACGAAATCAAAGAGCTAGACTATTGCTAGACCTTCATAAAATTCCATCAAAGAAAACCAAATTAAAGGTTCTCAAATGCTATAGATGAAGGTACCTCATTTATGAATTGTTGAGTTCCGTCACTAGAATCAGCAGAAACCTTGACTGCCACTTCTTTCCATCCTTCATTTTCCATAATAGACAGTTCCAAAGCTTCCTTCACCAATCTTTTTGAAAACTTGCAAGTTGCATCTTCTATCTCAGTAAGCGAAAAATAGTAAGCCAAATCTAGGCCTTCATCCATAACCAAAGATGCACCTCGTACAATAGAATAGGGACTTGAAGATTTAGACAGGATGCGCAGATAATTGCCTGAAGAGACTATCATATGATATCAGTAACATGTCATTTTCATATCAATAATAAATGAAAACTATTTGTGGATTAAAGTTCTAGATCACATACTTTTTTTTTCATGACTCTCACCCTGCAATGGCTTCTGTTGATGATTCCAAAGCAGCCACAAACATCCCACTAGCAAAAGCACAGCAGCAAATGCTCCAATGACTGTAACAACTATAAACTTAAGATTCCTCTCATGCTGTCCCATTAAGCGTAATCCAGGATTGCCATCATAACTGAAAGTAAGGTGCTGTTGGTTAATGAAATGCCACTATGCTGTCAGAAAATCTAACATATTTTTCTTGTGTTGTCATGTTGAATCATTTTTATGAATCCCTGGAGTGCTATTCTATAGAAGAAGGCTGCAAGGGTCAGGAAGTTTCAAAACTATGTAGAATATAGGTGTATTCAAGCAGTTAGCAGTATTTTGGGGGCAGAAAATATATCTCCAATTAATATTTGAAACTAATTCAACTATGCATTTTTATTATGCATTCTAATTTAAGTACATGATTTTCACAGTTGCTCCATCAAGAGTGACATGGGAAGCATCCAAAACTTTGTTGCAATTAGTGATAGAGTGATCTAAGGAATTTCTGAGTGTCCATTTTTACATACTTTATAAGACAAATGCCATGAGGTGAGAAGTGTTGTGAGGACCCGTGTAGGCATGTGTTTAGTTCCACATCAGTCATTTGACTGGGCGATCTTGCGTAATTATATAGGATTAAGAAATCCAAATAATACCTTCTAGCACGTCTTTTAGATAAGATCTTGGGTAGTTAAAATGGTATCAAAGTAGACCCGGCCAATGACCTATGTGGATTAGGGACACTGCAATACGAGCCTATTTGGGGCTGATCACGGGCCCATCATGGTGCTTGTGATTAAATTTGAATGGATTTGGATCCTTAGCCGATGAGGATGTCAAGGCTTAAATGGGGGGAGTGTGAGAATCTGTGCGGGCGTGAGTTTAGTCCCACATCGGCTATGCATTAGATAGATCTTGGCTACTTATAAAGGATTGAAGAATCTAAATAATACATTTCGATTAGTCTTTCTAGATGGAATTCTAGGTTGTTACAAAAGGTATTAAAGCGAACCTGGCCCATGACCTCATGGAATAGGGACAATACAGCATGGGCTCATTTGGATTGACCATGAACTGATAGTGGTGTTTATGATTGGATTTGAAGTATTTGAACCTTTAGCCTAACGAGGATGTCAGGACTTAAAGTGGAGGAGAGTATGTGAGAACCAGTGCAGGAATGTATTTAGTCCTACATCAATTATTCATCAGTGATATCTTGGATACTTCTATAGAACTAAAGAACCCAAATAATATCTTCTAGCTAGTTTTTTTGGATGAAGTCCTAAGTTGCGACAAGTATTTCTTTTAAAGATGCATGAAAAATATCTCTTTGAGGTAATTTCATTTTAGAATAGTCTGTATTACAGGTGCATGCCCTAAACTTCAGCTTTCTAGCTTATTTTCATATCACATAAAGTCACCAAATTACAAGTGACAAATAATGTCTCCACTCTCTGGAGTATCATTGGGGATCTTTTTTTAACTATTTTTTCTCTTTAGAGAGAGAAACCTCTCTAATTGGATTATTCAAAACAAACAACTCATACAAAGTCATCGGTTATCAATGTAGAAGGCATAGCTTTCTTTTCACTTTTACCATCCACTTCCTAAATTTTCATATTTATGCTTTGAGTATTTGTTATCTGATTGGATAAACTATAGGCTAGGCTATATTTCTTATTCTCACCTCCACACCGTTAGTTAAAAGGGTGTCTTTCAATTTTCAAAGACATTTAGCATGCATGATTTTCATAAATATATGTGTAGGCAATTGATAAGGAGCTTCTTGTGGAAGGAGTGAAGTTTGTGGTTCTAATCATCAAATGGGAGTTGTGATAAGAATAAATTAGAATTTTCAGACTTACCAAATGTCTGCAGTGTGGTGCAACCTAGGCTTGACCAGGCTCAACCCTAGGCCAACCATTATTTGTCCCTAGTACGGTAGTTTGAGCTCAGGTGTGGGATCAGTTTGAACTGAGTTTAGATTGAGTTTGAACCTGTGAATGAGTAGGGGACTGCACCTGACTGGTTCAAGTTAGTGGGTTTGAGATCTGACACTCATGAGATATCTGGTCTGTATTTATGATCTTAACCCTAAACGGACTTGATTCTGGTGGCTGCTCAAAAAATCAACCAGGACCAGATACAAAGGGCCAAAAGACCTACTTTTCACCTAAATAAACTGAGACACAGATCCTAGCCAAAAGCAAAATTGAGAGTTGACTTCCTTCACTACAGTTGAGAAGATTCCCATGGACAATGTTCAAGAAGATGATCTCCGTTGATCCCTTCCATACTTAACAAAAAAAGAAAAAAAATCCTGTCTCCACTTTGTTCTTCTTCACCTATTTCCACCTTCATTTGAAAGGTTCAATTCTTGCTTGTTCACTTGATAACATTTGCTTACAAACCACCTTACCTCCAAAGCTTAAGTTGATAGCATATGAATAAACAATGTGTATCAGGCTTGCAGCTCATCCAACAACCCCCATCCCATGAAGAAAAATCATGGGTGGCATGGGCCATGCCCATGGAGGGATAAGCAAGACAACAATTACTAAGGGTCAAGATGACAAGTGGGTGTATTAAATAAATAACAGGATTAGAGGGGTTTGAACTCATGACCTCCGACAATCTGATCTCTAGTACCAACGTTAACTAACCGCCAGCTGCAAATGCTTACACTGACAAGGAGTAGGTTGACAATGTATTTCAGGCTTAGCAGGTTTAGTTCATGGATTTCCTATATTTGAGTACAACTCTTGTGCTAGAATTGTTATAGGGACAACTCTTAACTTTGTTTTAACTCCCTTTATTTCTGAGAGTTTTCCACAGGATAACTATGCTATAATCTTGTAAAATGACAAATACGTTGCAGAAATCCAAACGGAGTCCTCATTTAGACACTGAACTATGACCCACAGATACGATGGACTATTTGATTTCTAACTTAAAATTTAGGATCATGATGGGCCGCAAATTAAAATGATTTGGATTCTGAAGTTTATCGCTGATGAAAGCTTTCCCTTGATGGCAAGCTTTATCTTAATGATGGACTTGAAATAAGCTTAACTTGACCTTAAAATCTTTACTTGGATTAAGTTAACTAAAAACATATGAATTCATCAAGTCATCTAATGACCTTAAGGTATCACCTTCAGATGTACATAACTGGCTACATTCACCTCGAGTGGGTGAGTACACTCTATCATCTTCATTTCAAAACTTGCTACTCAAGCTTCAGTCGCCTTGTTAATTAGCTTTTATCCTAGATTTGGAGGACGTCCAGATGGAAAGTAGATTAAATATATTACTCCATGAAATCACTCTTTTTCTGGATGAACATGCAGGAATCTGGTTGGTCACCAAATTTAGATACCAAGAAGGGTAATTGATTGTCCTTAATGCCTCAATGCAGTCCAATGTTCCCATAATATCAATGTGAACCAGAATCGAAGAAGAAATCCATCTGAACTACTTGATGCAAAACATATGACAGACAACAGACATGGATCACCTTCACAAATGGGTATATGAAATGGGGACACAAACTTTTTCTTTATTGTTTCCCAGTGGTATTCTCACCATGCTGTTCGCCATGTTTCACAAATGCAAATTTTACAAGGCATAATCCAAATGAGAGTACATATTTCTCACATTTTGGCTCACACTCCTAAAAATATGACATGAATCTAAGCTTAGTAGAATTAAATTGACATAAATCATGTACTGCATAGGATTTATCACTGTATACTGTAACCATAACAGAAGAGGAATATGATCATTCTGAATCCTAAGGAGAATCAAGATTTGTTCTTAAATGAAGAGTTTATTAACTTCTTCAGGAGTAGAACATGCCATACTGTCCAGTTTGTTTGGATTATTAGAGTTTCTGCATACTCACTTGAATATGAATTTTCCATTTAACAGTGCTGGAGGTATATCCCCGCTTAAATAGTTGTTTTGTACATACCTGCAGTAGTCAATTTATCATTGTATCATATACTCTCTTAAGAAGAAGCTTTAAGATTCAACCATATAAATAAATAGGCAACATGTCAAACAAACATACAGAATCATGTAAAAACCAGGAGTCAATTTACTCATATACTCACTGAAGTTTAAACACACAACTTCACCTAATATAAATAATCATGCTGTTACTTACAATTCTCTTAAGCTTGGCAGCTTGCCAAAGTAAGATGGTAACTGACCAGTCAGTTCATTGTTCTCTAGATGCCTGTATACATACAGAGTGAGAGATGTGGTTAAAGAAGAATAACATAAATTTTCGTTAAATTACTTATATGCAAAAAATAAGAATTTACATGACTTCCAAATTTATTAGACTGCTCATATCTGGGATTGGGCCATTCAAGGAATTATCATCGAGCCACCTGAATCATTACTAATCCATCAGCTACAGCACTATCTTTCAGGATGACATTATTGCCAATTTATAGACAAATATATTGAGTTTGACAGCTTACAACTCTGTTAACTGCTCCATCTGCTTTATGTCTGCAGGTATTGCACCGCTCAAATTCTTGCCAGACAAAAATCTGTTAAGGAGAAGTAGGCATAACTCAAAAGTAAGTGTATTTTTAATTAAGGTGATCGTGATTCCCATCATCAAAACAATGTCTCAAAATTTACATTTTTGTAATCCTTGGAGGCATGCTGGAGCTGCAATTTATCCACTCCCAGTGAGCAGGGGTACAAGGATCACCATCTTCATAGGTCCATTCTCCCTGAGAAGACATGGATTGGAATGCATGCAAAACAGCAGCTTCCAGCCACAATGATTATCAATCAGCTCATGCATGAAACAACTCTCTTTTAAACAAGTAGGCATCCATCTAATAATTTTCAAAAACTGGGGAAAAAAAGTGGTTTGAACTAGTGACAGGTCCAGGTTTTCGCCCTTCAGTAAGTGTTAAAATGTTATTCTCATATGCATACTCAATAATTATATGAAAATAAACCAGAAAAGAAAGATTTCACAATTACCATCTTGGATATCTGTCTTTGGCATAATTTGTACATATTTGCTGATTTCAATCGCATTCAGAAGGGGACCACGAGTTGAATCATGAGTCTTGGAGAATAAGAATGATAGAACAAAATCTAGTGATACATTCATATAGCTGGGTTCATAGAGTGCATAGCTCCCATTGGCATTCTCAGCAATATTGACAACTATATTATCATAACCAGGAATATAGGGCTGCTTCATCATAAATTTTCGAGTGTCATTTTTACCTAAATCTTCAATTTCAGCTAAATATGCATAAGCTCGAGCGTTCGCAGGGAAACCATCAAGATTTAGCCTGTATGAAAGGATTCCCTTCGTTCCAACCACAGCAGTCTGCATCACTTTAACTGGTGGAAATTCCCGTGTATTTATTTTATGTTCCTCTTAGTGCTAATTCTTCTTGTACCAGGAGCCATTCCCACAAGATAGTTCTGCCTTCTATCCAGATCAGATTCCCATATACGATCATAAGGGTCATCAGGATACCTGTTATATCATGAACATTTAGAAGACTTATTTACAATCCCAAAATGGAAGAAGTTTCAAAACTACATGAATTCCCGATGGTGACAAAGAGAGATTTTTCAGTGGAAAATAATGAACTAGGAAAATGAAGAAGGACAATGAAATAATGAACATGATATCTCTGAACATATTGAAGAATGCATCTGTTATTATTGCTTGTTGGACAGACATTGATAAGGGATTCACTTTTGGAGCACACCTTGTACCTTTCCATCCAATTTCTTCGGAAATATATTGCAGGTTCTTTTCTTCCTTTTTATTTGAAACATGGGGACAGAATATAGACAAAAGCCTGCTATCACCTTCCAATACTCTTTTGCTGTATTAACCATATTTGCTCCCTTAAGTCTAATGTTACTGACTACAAGGGTTTATGTGCCGGACAATAGTCCTCTTTGGTTGCATGTACCCCTCGAGGAGGAATATCTGAGTTAGAAATCCTGAAAAGAATGGAGGATGGCCTACTAGAGAATCTATATAGATGGTACCTAATTGTATAAATCTTGATATGTTCCAAAAATCTTGAATATGTACCAAAAACCTTCGATACAGATGGTACCACATTGGATCACGCTACAAACCTAGAAATATTGGATATGTGCCAAAAATGTTGGAGAACAACAAGAGGTTCCCAAAATTATACTAATGGATTTTGTGACAGGATTTAAGGGAGCTTGTTTAGACGGCAGATTCAGCTCAACAAGTGATTATTTAATAAATGTTTTTAGTACTGACCCATGCCACCTGAAATGGATAAGACTGTAATGACCCAGTACAGTATGAGGCCTTGTATAGGCCGTAACAACACATGATACAGCTGCTGTGATGACTCCAGCAGTGTACCAAGTGTAGGTATGCACCTTACTATTCTGACCCAATCTGTAGCAGTTAGTTACTGTCCTGTACTGAGATCATAAACCGTGCAACTAATAAAGGATTCATAGAAGGTAGAACTATAGTAACTTGGTTAATGCTTGTGAATCATACTGCAATTTTAAGCAAATTCCTTGTGGCTATATCAGTAGTCTTGTATAGATATTTCACATTACCAAGAAGATTCTGCTTATGAATATAACTAGTGTCAGACAAACTGATACAGCTCAGTAACTTGGTAGTACTACTTAAGCAGTGAGTCGGTATGTTTCTTCTTCAAGGGTAACTCACTTTTGTGTCAATTACCCGACCAACAGCAGGTAATGCATTAAAGCACTGCAGATAGCCACCTGTGCCTTGAAATGTATATGTCAAGTTGTTGAACAGTGGGCTATTCTCATAATCTTACATAGAATCCATCGGAGGCTAAGAAAGGATTTTCAAAGGAATTATTGTAATGTATAACAGCTTTGTTAATTAGAGGCTGCACATCACACACAACCATTTTTCATCAAGAAACATTTGGCAGACACCATGACACGAGAAATATGCAATTACTGAAAGATGTGGCGCTGGAAACTAAAGTATACTAAGAAAACCCTTTCATTTTGAAGTAAGAACCTATCTATTGCTTTCTAGTGAATAGAAGATTAGTTTTGATAGTTTAAAAAGGGCATAAAGTTATATAAATTGCTGATAACAGGCCTAAACATGTCTTCTGAAGAAATTGAAAAAGAGAAAACATGAACCATCATTATCATAGAATGAACAGACAATAAAAGCTCAAACAATCAGAGAGAGTGCCCAACATGCATGAAAATTTCATGTAAGGAAAAAAATTACATAAAGCAAGTTGAGCACGAAATGAACCTATTCTGGAGTGTATCACAGAAGAGCTATATATTATGATAAAATGCATTCTAGGTTGATAGTTGATACTACCGATGCATGATAAATATCACTTATACCAAACATTATTCTTTTATGTATGGTATGGCTCTTAGGGAATAATTATGTATGAGCTAATACTGTAATCCTTACAATCTTTTAACTCAAAGCAAAACCCAGACATAAAATAGGGAGACACGGCAAAAGGCTTTTGCTAAATTGAAAATGAGCATGTATAAGATAGTGAATTTTGGAAGCAGAAAGCAGATTAGCGGGCCTGGATTCTCTTGTAAAGAATCCTATCATGAAAGGTACTGTGATTTGCAAGATGCTAGTTAGGACAATTAATGCCTTCAATCATCACTGCACATACCGCATGGGTTCATCACTAAGAGCTCCGAAGTTTACTCGTACTGCAACCTTGAGGTAAAAATCATCTTCATAATTTGTAGCATACATGGATTCATTCAAGGGCCGCAGCTCAAGCGTTGATATGAAAGGGTAACTGGTGGATGCACAACATAGGCAGACTTGTATATAAGTAGAAGGTGCCCTGATTATCATCTCCTCAACAAACACTCTTGAAGCATCTTTATTGTTACAGTGGACCAGTAGGTGGTATCCATGAATAGCTGGAACATCGGATAGGGGTTTCCAGAATCTGAATTTCCATACAGAAATGTTGCTCGCACAAGGTATCTCCTTCTTTCAATAGTACTCAAAGTGTAACAGTACTTCTTGCTATCTGCAGGAAAATACCTATGAAACTTATACTGTGGTCCAGTTTTCTTGAACTTCCTACTTCTGCCACCTTTCCATATTTGATTAATCCAGCATCTGATATCCAAGTAAGTCCAGTACTTGGGTCTGTGTAGTTACCTGTGCCTCCACAATCTATACTAACAAAATCTGCACATGAACAATGAGTTTTATATCAAGACTTTACATGAATGAAAAATCTTCAAGAACCTAACAAACACTGCTTCATCATGTTGTCAAGATAATGTTTATTGATGATGCCAATAAAATATTCTCAAAGAATAGAAATGAACATAATTCCTGTCATACATAAAGCTGATACCAGTACCAAAGCAATATCACTTCTTTTTTCTGTTTCTCATTTTTTTCGCAAGGGGGGATGTTAGTTGTTTGTTCTTCATGCTAGAGCTCCCTGTAAACATAAGAAACTCCTGCTTTCAGCTTTGCATTGGATCTGATTATAACACTTTATGGGCTGACAGCATCACTTTGGAATTTCTTCCCCTTATATGACATTGAAGCAATCTTTACATTCTTGTTTAGTAGAATATTATAAGAATGCAAAATCATCCTACCATATCAGTTAATATGATATTTTCCTATACTTTCTTAAAGCATTTGCCATACAGTGTATAAATGCAATATAGGAGGGTAGAGAATGCATCAGGAACCTTAACAACATGCAGGAAACTGATTAAGTTTCCTACGTTAGTACTTATCCTCTGTATGGCTTTCCTACAACCATAATGAAATTTTTAAAATGAAATGAATTTGGTAGCTGAATGAAGACCATCAGGATGGAAAGTGCATTTCAATTGATTGGATAGTAATTTTTGAATACCCAAACTCCGAATAGATGGGGATTATTTGAAGCTATAGACTGTAGTTGTAGATGCTGGTTGCAGACACCATAAAATTGGTAGCAGATTTATATCTTAGTGCCTTTAAATCTAATTCTTCTTTTCTTGCTTAAAACCCTTTTCTAAATACAGAATTTGCAAACTCAATTTTTGGACATAAAGTTTGGATGAGGACAATTGTCCAACATCATGCATGTTTGGGCAAAAGAACATTTCGTCGAATATTTTTCCTGCTTTTGTTTATCGTGAATCAAAATATTTCATTTCCATTCATATTAAAGTGAACGCAAGCCATTATCATCAAAATCATGAAGGAGACTCATGGTAGTGTGGGATCCAGGAACCAATAGGACAATGCATGCATTATTGTAGTTTAAATTTAGTATCATAAGCTGACAGCTCAGGTCAGGATCAAATTATGTTTTTTGACCATGATCAGCTTTGTTCTGACCCAAAATAAGGCTAGGACTAAGGTGCAGTTGGATTATATGGGAGTACTGTAGTGTTTAAACACCAAACTTCAAAGTGTATCACCTAACTTCCTGAATTCTACTTGCCTACAAAAGCCTTACAAGGTTACTGATTTCTAGTCCCTCTTGACTACCAAAAAAAGAAAGAAAAAAAAAAATCCTACTCTGACTTACTTTCTTACCTCCAGTTGAACTTCCAATAGGAAAAGACCTAATTTCTCGAGTCTATAATATTTCCTTCTACCTTGATCACCTCTCATTCTCCATTATAAACAATAAACATGAATAACAAATCATTACCAATGAGACACAATCTTCTACAGGATAAATTAGGTTTATGTCTAATTGCCAACATTCAACGTCCATTACAAAATATACATAAAACAACATTAATCAGGGTTGTCTTTTCTTTTTCCATCATTCAGTTTCAAATTTTACAGACCTTGCTATCACACTTGAGCATTTTGGTACTTCATTCATAAATTATCAGTCAAAAATTAAGAAAAAACATACTGAAAAGAATATCACTGGCATAAATCTAGAAAAAGCATCATTAACATAAAAGTGAATGTTTTAATTTGATTATTTGATATCTACTTCAAAATTTCTGTCCACCAATAATCAGCATCAGTTTCTATCCCATATATCATATGGTAATTAAAACCAATCCCTGAATAAAGGATTTATCACGCAAGATATTACAGAAGCACAACATACTTGCATTACGATGCATGAAGGGTAATAAAACACAAGAAGCATACCTCTCATTTGGCCAGAAACAGAAGGAACAAAAGCAGAACCAAGGGCAACAAACAAGGGAGAAGAGCCATGAAAATTTAAAGAGGATGAAGTGCCCCGATGAGAATTGGCTTTGCACCAAGTACTAAGGTTGAACAACTAAACTCTTTGCTACATATATATATAATAAATTATGAATCAGAAAACCATGCTACTGAGCTTTCAAGTGATGCACAAAAGATTGGAACCAGGGTTAGGGGGCCATCTAGCACTCACCAGTCTCATTCCATCTAAGAATCTGCTTTCCAAAATGTAAACCCTTTAAGCAAGAGCAATTGATTAAGCTTGTGCTTTTGATTACTATAAAGAGAGTAAGTGCAAGCCCACTGGAATGCTCTTAGGTACTTTGCACTGCTAACATTGGAAGATGTTTGACACCTGGGTCACTGGTTTACATGGACCGGCCAAGTGTTTGGTCTGAGCAGACCGGACCGGACTCCTGCAGTGGTGGGTTGGTGCGAGACCCAGGTCCATGTCTGAGACCTGAGTTTGGTTCCAGACATTCCAGTTCCTGTAAGTTTGGGGTCCTTTCCTCAATTAGCTTTTTGAGGAGCGATCAAAGGGATAATAACATGGACTTGTAAGCAAGTTCATGTGAGAATTAGATGATCCATTTAATTGTGTTATCGAGTGAGTTCTTGTGAGGCTGAACCATTTAGATGAGACTCGAACTCGAACTCGAACTCGAACTCGAACTCGAACAGATTGGAGAATCAGATCTAGGTTCGGGGCTCAATTCGGGCCAATTCGACTCGGAACTCTCGGGGTGGTTCGCGAACCAACAATTTCATCAACATACCATCAATTTTTGTAGGATTCGAAAGCCAGGTGTCCTCGTCTCCAAAATTTGGTTACTATTAAGTGTATGGTGTGAACAAGTATGAACGTAAATCCAACTTTCGACTTTAGCCATGCAAAAGTTATAAAGAGGGTTATCCTTGGGGAATGACAAGATTGGAATGGCAAAAAGAGTGCTTTGAGTGGAGGGATGATGCGTCCTTGAACATGAAGCCATCAACTTTCTAGCATCGATCATCTTCTTTAAAGCAGAAAGCCATCATCTTTCCTAGTTGGTCCCACACTTTAGTCTTTTTTTTTTTTTCCCTCTATTTTTCCTCATCTTAAAGGGCTTGAACATTTTCCTCCATCGACTGGTGTCCATACGAACAAATTAGAGAATTAGACATCCGTAAACTAAAAGATTGAGCTCTAACTCACGGAGAACTCAATCCCAATCTAATCAAGCTAGAGTTAGGTCTATAAATACTCCATTGTAAGTTTCACTACAGTGCTCAAATTTTTTTTTGAAACTATTTTGAAATCGTGAGTACAAACTGCGAAGATATTTTGTAAGGTACATCATTGTCACAATGTGAAAGCAGCCTCATGGCAGCATATATAGCAACTTGTATGCACTAGTAGTGTGTCTAATTGACCTCTCCACTTCCCAATCTAAGAAGCCTATAATACATTAGTAACTTTGGAAATATGCTCGAATAGCCAAGGGCTTGAATCATCGACGGAAATAACAAGGAGACCAAGAAACTGATAGAAGTTGCAACCTTCAAATGGTTGCTTGTGATCATAAATTTGTCCCACAAAACAATCTACCCATCTGATGCTCTAATATATTTTCAAACACTTTCAATTTTCAAATAATTCAAGAGTTGATGCATGAGAAAGAATTTATAATGTTTAGTAATCTTGTGCGCTAATAGCCTTCCTATCATTGTCATTTTTAGAATTTTAAGTACCAGCTCCAATGGGGACAAAAGCTTCATGGACCAATCTTTCTACCAAAGCAATGCTCCATTGCCACGTGTCACAAATGGACAAGTTCTTTGACTGCACGCCATATCGATTCCTTGTGTGGCACCGATCCCCTTGTTCCATGTGGCATAGAGCTATTTTAAGAACAGCATCTTCGCTGCTTTGCCTTTGGGTAATGTCCTCCCCCCCCCCCGGAGATTGTTTAGATGATTGGATAGAAAATTCTATTGCATTTGTTAGTTAGACCAGTATAATTAAAAATTATAAGATTATACACTAGATTAGGCCTATATTTATAAATATCTAGAAATAGCTTTGTAGTAGATCTGTCCGAATTTTATAAAAGAAAAAATGACATCAGCCAAATAGACTCTTATCAAATTATCCAGTCATATTCAAATCAGTGTTGTCATTTGATGAAAATAATAACCTTCACTAAGGGTAGGATGTCGAAAGTAAAGATCTCATAGTAATTTATGCAGTTTAGCACTCTAGATCCCTTGATAAGTTACTAAGTGAAGATTTCTGAAAAAACCACCATAATTATGTTTCTTGGCCTCTTTTTTATTAATCAAACCATTTCCGTGCATGCCAAATACTAGGTAGGATACACAATGACATTGCTTATTTGCTTATCTCAAGAACATACATAGACAACAAATTCTAGCAAGTAAACAGGTATCTTGATTTGACTTCCATGAACCACTATAGAAAACTAGGCAAGATAAATAGTTGGTTTTTTATATCTTAAGAAATATAATAATGATAAATTCTAGTATGTACATAGAGATCCTACAATCAAGTTTTATTATAATACCACAAATCCATATGGAAGCCCACCCCATATTTATCGTCCATTAGCATCCATTTGATTGGAAATGTAACAAGTGCGGCACCTCTTCTTAAAGGAGTAGATGGTAGATTATGTATTCCATGGGGCTATTCTAGATTTAATCAAGCAGGAAATTTAAGTAATATCCATTAGCGCGCTGGTCTGGATTTAGTCAAGCCAGCAAATTACATGCCCTGTTGGTTACCTAATCTATCCATATTACATAGATATCTTGTTGTATAAAGTCGGGGGCTCTTCAATTATGTGCAAATCCATAATTTACATAAGATGTCGCAACTTAAGATCTCACCCCAAAAAATTAGTCGAAAGGTATTGTTTGGATTTTTAGTCTTATATAAGAGTCCAATATCTCTTCAGTAAATAATCGATGTGAGAATAAATGCACTTTCGCATGGATCCTTACATGCTTCCATTATTTAAGCCTTATTATTTCATCAGGTTAAGGATAAAATCCATTGAAATCTAATCACAAATACCATAATTAGCCCATGTTTAGCCTTAATGGGCTCGTGTTGCAGTGTGCCTTAGTCCATAGGTCATGAGATAAGTTAGTTATGATATAATTTGTCACAATATAGGATCTTAACTAAAACGGCTACCTAAAGGTTATTATTTGAATTTTTTAGTCCAACATATATCTAATATCTTTCTAAAGAACAACTAATGTAAGACTCAATATACACTCATATGGATCCTCAAATATATCTTATCACATCCATCTTAAACTAGAAGCCAAAGTATTAAAGCAGGACATAACTCCTACCAAAGGAGTTTGTTTATCCTATGACTTAAAAAGAGAAAATATGTGAAATATTATCCGTGAGGCCATCCATGCTTTCTATCCATCCATGAGGTCTTCCTCCTCTTTTTTGACTCTTTTTCTTCTCCGAAATACGGAGCCCCTTTCTCCCATAAATTAACTTCACCAGTACATATTATATAGCTAGATAATATATACCTAATAAATTAGTTATTCAATGACTTATATATACTTTTAGATAAATTGATACACAACTTTTAGGATATTGTATTTACCAGTACACAGTACATATTTAGATGGACACCCCCAATATTATAATATATACTTAAACTTTTTTGATACATATCCATCAGCGATCTGGTACATACCTCTAGATAAATCAAATATCCAGATACATTGGGACATAATTTTTAATATCATATTCATTAGTTTATGGTATATGTCTAGGTGATATATATATATTCAATGAATATCTTATACATATTTTTTTTTTGATTTATACATTATAGTGATCAAATACATCTTTCCAGGCGAATTGATACATATTAAAAAATTAATATATAGATTTTAAATATTATATTCATTGGTATAGAGTACATAGATAATACATATTTGATGATTTTTTGATATACTTTAAGCTTGTTTAATATATACTCAATATCGACCCGATTTATACTTTCAAGTAAATTGATATACAATTTTTAAAATATAATATTTACTAATATACAATTTATGACCATGTGATACATATTTAGGATATGAATCTTCACCAGAAAGAAGATTTAGATGGGGAGAAAAAAAATCAGAGCCTTATGGATGAATTGGAAGCTACTATAACAAAAATAACC
>KE504761.1:570305-583314 GCA_000441515.1 Elaeis oleifera | reverse complement strand
TATATAATATTATAACACTTTGTCAAGAGTATCACTAAAAGTTATTATATAGAGACAGTATTTTATAGTTGCTACAAAAATTATATTCTCTTATAATAATTTAAAATTATCAAAAAAATCTATAATATTATGATGGTTATTTATAAAATTACTAAATTTATAATGTTATGATGGTATCATATAAGAATAATATTTTTTGATTAAATAGAACTTAATTAGCAATATCTATAATTCTATTACAAAATATTGATTATTTATTGATAAAATAAATTTTATCATTTATACATCAGTATATAACTAATAGTTTTATTGATAAATATTTATGGGCTATTTTTATGATAAATTAGTATTATTGCAAACTAATATAGATTTTTTGTGATGATTATATTTGATCACTGAATATGCATTTAAACTTTCTAAAAAAAGATACGGCATATATTTAATAAATTTTAAAATTAATATGATTTTAACTATATGAGTCAGAATAGTTTAAGAATTAAAATTCATTATCAATATTGAATGTACAATATCACAATCAAGTAATGATTTCTGATATAATTATTAAAAAATCTATATGAAATAGATTTAACCAAAAATTTGGATCTGATTCAATCTAATTTGTATTAATTAATAATATATAAAAATTTAAGAATTATTTATTAAAAATATAATATAAAGTTTAAATATTATATTATAAATATCATTATTTTTAACGTGCATTATAAATAAGAAGAATCATGAATTATATACTTTAAAAAACTTTAGAAAAAATATTTATTATTATAGAGATATATTAAAATTATTTATATTTTAAAATATTTTAAATAATAAGGTTTTCAAAATATTATAAAGGATATAATGAACTAATTTATTTTTTATTTCTTTCAAAAAAAGAGGATTAATTTTTATAAAATAATTAATTATTAAATTAAATATCATAATATATTTAAAATAAGTATACTTTATAATATGAATAATTTTTGAATAAGTATAATAAATCATAATTCTATGTTAGAAGTTAACGCTATCATGGTCGCTAAATAGTAGGTAACAGGATAATATTTGATTATAAAAATATTTAATACTAATTTATAAAAATATGTGATTATAGATATAGTATTATTTTAAAGAATATTTAATTTTGATTGTATCTATAAGGATGGTCATAGTTGCTGCAATAAATTATACTGATAGTTATAGACTATCATCATAGGATGACTCAAAATCGTTAACATGGACTTATACCAATGCTCACTAAAATCGTAGTAATAGCTTTTAGCGACACCACCTGATGTCACAGTTTACCAACTATCAATATAGGTTTATCAATAATTTTTATATTTTTTATCATGATTTTGATCATTATTATATATAGATCTTTTTGTTGTAGTTGAAAGGATGATTTAATGAGAAAGAAGAGAGGGATATGGATAGATGGCATTATGGATGACTAACATACAATTATGATACGACATCCTGGTTTGTTGGGTCCAAGTGTGGCTCGACATCATCCGGTATCTACAACAGATCATAGAGCAACGATAATCTATCCATAGTTAGTGTTGTGGGCATGATCACGGGCTTTAACAGTGATAGGAGGCAGGAGATCATGTCAAAAATCAGAAGAGGTGAGGAGAGCAATCGAAAGATGTCGCAATGGTGCAGTCACCCATCAATGACGGTAGTGAACCAGAGCTGTCGATGGAACCTCTATTCCTCGAATATGGATGCCGAGAACTTGAGGACTCCACATCGATAAGTTGTGAGTTCATTAATTATATTGATAAAAAAAAATTAAGTTCTACATAGGTTCCTTATAAAAGCAATCAAACAGGAAGTCTGATTATAATTGATCATATCCGACTACAAGCGAAAGTCCCGAAAATGGTCTAATGACAAGATTCGGCTAGCATATCGAAAATACAATCAAAAAGCCAATTCGAGATCAGCCTTCAAAACCCTCATCAGGCCAAGCTTTGACTCCTTCCGACGATGCGGCACTCCTTATCCATGAATAAGTTGAGCAGGGGCTGAGAATGTTGACTATTTCTGATGGTGAATGCAGCGGCACCACTACATTGTGAAAGGCTTTAAATTGAGACCAATCTCAAGTGGTAGGGACTCTACTTATTGAAAAGATAGAGTTAAATGCTCCCAACTACCCCACAGTCGCATGATAGGTGTCGCCATGTGAGTGGCCTCAAAGACTACTCTTGACGGTTAGACTTTCGATCGTTCGTTCCAATAGACCATCATTATTGTGCATTATTGTGGCACACCACTATTAAATGTATGCTCCTTTCGACTTCTACAGGATGTGATCCTTCGGTGTACAGTTCTCCGAGATATCTCAAGTCTGCCTGAGACCTTGGACATCGGATCTAAAAAGTACCGATGATGATAATGACAATCATGGGACATTCAGACGTTAAACTGAATCTCGACTACTGGATTGACGGATCGATCCCTCAGAGATATCTCGGCTTAGGCTAAGACCTTTGAATAATAATTGACAATGCACCAATAACTGGGGATATCCTAATCAGGTTGGGACCTCCACAAGCAAACATCTCGAAGATATCTTAGCTCAGATTAAGACCTTCGAATATTAGTCGAAAATGATTCGATGATGATAAGGAGATATCCTAATTCAAGTTAGGACATCCATAAATAAAATCTTTCGAAATTGATCTGACATAGATGAAGCCATCAACTTGACGGATTCTGCCTGACCAAGCTGAAGAAAACTTCAGGAACCTACATCGATAAAGAATATGACCTTAGGAACAGCTTACATCCAAAAAGAACAACCTTCGGATAAGGTGACCAAACCTCAAACAACGAGGAGATATTCTGACCTAAGTTAGGATCTTTGCAAGTAAAAATCTTCAAATTGATCTGATAACAAGCTTCGAGGTCAAATCAACCAACAAAAATGACTTGGCAAGAATGCTGTCACATAGTCAGTTCGGATAAAGCCTTGGGATTCTTCATTGAGCAACACACGACCTCGGCACACAACCCTTACCGATAAAAATAAATGACATTGGTGATTTTTCAACGATAGTTAAAAGAGTTCAGATTTCGATCGAAGCCGACAACTTGGGGAGAGTTCAAATGCTTTAAGTCAGAAAAGGCTTCGACAAGGGACATCAACAACATAGAAAAAAGCAGAAGCATCCAAACAAAAGGTGCACATAACAAAAATATGCCTTTTATTAATTCTGTATTTACAAAAGGGGTGCTAAGAAAAGACACCCAGGAGCAAACATGAAAAGATGAAGATCTAATCTTCATCTGAAAAAAACACCCAACCTCTTCATCATTGTTCTCGAGGTGAAGGTATCTTAGGTTCAGCTTTGGGATCATGCACTTCAGACGGGCCTTACAATCCTTTAAGTCTTGGATGAATCCTACCGTTGACACCCCAATGAGTTTCTCCTCAAAGTCTGCCAAGGCCTTATACTTCACGATGTAGCAGAGCTTGACCTCGACGAAGGCTTCCAATATGAATACAGACTGTCCTACCTTCCTTGCAAGTGGGGAATGTTCATCCCAGAACCAGTCAGACCCTTCAAAGCCTTGAGAGGAGGCAGAACTTGGCCAAACATGAAAGACTCTGACTGAGTGCTCTTCATCCTTTTGGACGAGGGCTCGCCACACAAGAAGGCCATTTCTTTTTACTGATTGCTTCACGGCCCATAGTGATGGCTCCATAGCAACGAGGCAACAGGAGGAAGAATATTCCTTAACAGATACAGAGAAATTCTACAAGGCAAGTGACCTATTTATAGGTCTTGAATGATCCACATTCGATCGTTAAGCAATTGGATCGTGCCACTTGGCCGACTCTAAAGTGGCTGGTAATGCTGTCCTTTATTGCATTCTTATCCACTCTAAGTTCTAAGGAATAATTAACAAAGGTTACTTTGAACTTACCACGACGCACCACATGGCAGGTTCGGATAGGGTCAGAGGCAATTTCTAAGGTAATTCCCTCAGGAACATCCCTCCTTCCGCCTTAAAGATGCTCCAAGTTGCGAGATAATATGCAAATAAGAGTGGAAAGAAAGCCTAGTAATCAGATTGGGGAACCAATCCCTTAGAGATATCTCAAATCCAATCAAGATCCTCGAAGCCTTAATCGGTATAGCATCAACAATCATAAAGTATTCTGACCACGATCGAAGTCTTCAATTTGACCAACTCTACCCAGAATCTTGAAATAGACATCAATCGATAACTCTGCTTTGGCAAAGTCCACATCGAAAACCTACATCAGGTATCTGTGCGAGCCCGACGACTTGATTTTCAAAATCCATCGATGTTCACGACTTAAAAAATTTCAAGACAAGAAGATGACAAGCTAGAATGATGCAAAAGCAATGAGACTTCAGACTTCAAAGAATAGTAAGATCATTTCATTACTTCATTAAAAAGTTTAGTTATAAAAAAAAACCAAAGATAGACATAAAGAGGAAGTTAAAAGCAGAGGTACAAAGTTTAAGACTCATCGAACCATGTCTCAACATCGATGTCGGTTACTAGATTAGTAGCTTGGGCTTCCACTGCAGTCGACTCGATGATAGGACCCTTGATGGAGGTCGGCTCAAGGGCATCAAGCTCGATAGTGGTGGGAGGCTCAATCACGATCTCGTACGGCTCATGGGCATCAGGCTCGATTGACTCCTCTCCTTTCTATTGCCCCTCTTCTTCGATTGTAGTGTAAAGATCGAGTCAGCCAACATTAACTTCAGGAAAGAAGTGCGCCGCCTGAGTCTTACAATCATTGAAGACATAGCCATAAGTGATTGAAGAACTATTGGTAACTTTCGCTGCAACCTTCACTGAGACCTTGTACTTTTTAATGGCCTTCAACTTGGCTTTAGCAACTTCTCATCTTATTGGCCTTTATTGACTTGATCCTCTCCTCTGCCTTCCTTACCTCCAACGGAAGCTCCGCCTCAAGCCCAGTAACCCTCTTCTATCGTGCATCCGCAAGCTTGCACTTTGTGGCAAGGAAGCCCTCGAGTTGAATGATCCATTCGTTGGTTGTCAAAGATTGGATCGGGCTCGAGAAGCATTATCTTTCGAGGCCTTCCATCGAGCCTCAGTTGTCTAAACATCCCTTTCCAACTTTTCCTTCACTTGGCACAGTTGGATGACGGCTTCGTCGAGTTAGGCAATAGCCGTCATCCAACTGGGCCATATCGTGCATCAGCTGTGAGAGAAAACCAAAGTCAGAGCATTCCAAGAGGAGAGGAAGAAATGACTAAGTCAAGATTTACCATCAGCATGTCCTCACATGAGGAGGACAGAGTTTTATCCAGTGGTCGAGCCTTCATCATCTCGGCCTAGACGGCTCACAGCAACGTCATCTTTATAACTTTTTAAGCGAGCTGCTAATTATGGAGGGCTGAGTCGTTCCTTTGAAACCTTCTCACCATAGTGATGAACTCCCCCTCAGATGCCGACAAGGAAGGCCCCACCCCTGCTGGGCCACGAAAGTCGGGGCTATCGAAAAAATTGGAAATGACTACGATTGGGCCGACGATGATGACCAAGGAGAAGGTGGAGGAGATTCCTCCCAAATAAATTTTGCAGTGACTGAAAGAGCTACCCTCAAGGGCACTATGACAATGACCCCCCTGTGTGTCACCCATGCTGGAAGTCCCAACTGACCTAGAGATGGTAGGTGGGGTCAAAGCCAAAGAAGTTGTTAGTCTTGTCTTCTTTGGAGCATCTCTCTCCGAGGTGGAGCTTGATCTCTTCTTCTTGAAGGATAATCTGATCTCCACGAGTGCAGGCCTCATCACTACAAAATTGAAGACAACAAGATAATGTCAAAGTAGCTAAACGAGGATCGAGTAACCAACAAAATAAAATAATAGATTCGAACATATCTCAAGGAAGAGCTGGACTAAGACCAACATCATAGAGCATCTGCTTATATATGAGATCGCTCAACTTTGGCACTTTCATGTCAAGCAACTTGTACAAATCCTCCTCATCTCCGGACAGGATTGATTTCTCCTTATTTGGAGAAAGTCTAGGATTGCCCCAAATCTAGTCGAAGCCCTAGAAAAGATCAAAAGAACAAAGAAACATCTACCCTTCCAGTCATGAACAGAGGAAAGAAGGCTCTCGATGAGCTTGTACCCCTAACAATAACTAAAATATCTCCTTTTTAAGGGTGAACAGCATCGATCCTGAAAAGAGAAATCTTTGGATGGGTACCGATCTAGTTACAGAGGATGATAAAGATAGAGATCGCATGAATGGAGTTTGGGATGACTTGGGACAAAAAAATTTATAATAATCAAAAAGGTTGGAAGCTAAGAAATGGATGGATAGTCGAAGACCTACTCAGAGAGTTTTCTCATAAAGAGTGACTCGACCCTTCGGAGCCAATGAGATGCAACCTTTCTGATCTCGAACTTCGAGCTGGAAACCAAAGGAATAGAATACTGGGACCAAAATCCTCGGAGATCAGCCTTAATAATGGATGACTCCTCTCCCAGGGCCTAGAAAAGTTTTAGCGCCCAGATGAAGAAGCACTTACGGTAGTGGTCGAAGGACCTACCTTGGATCTAGATCATAGAGGAGGCGACTGAGAGCCTCGACCACCTCAACTGTCACTCAATTCTTCCTACCGAAAGACATCACAAGAAGGAGATCAAAAATGAGAAGAAAGAAAGATGAACTGACACAGAGAAAAGGATAAGAAAACCAATCAGAAGGTGAGACTCTAGACGGAATAATCATTCCGGAGTATCAGAATACATGCTGGACTCAGAGAAGGAGGCAGAGCACACGGGAGCAGGAATGGAACATAGAATGTAATATGCAACTAAAAAAATGGTGTCAGTAGGGGGCAAGCCTATTTAAATCGTCTCCCAATGGCTCTATTCAAAGTGTCATCTCGCTAGATCTTTGCCTTGTATTTTCGATTGAAGCCATTCGAGCTTGAGACTCTTTGATGCATCGCCATTCTGATTCAACAACGCCAACAGATCTACATGAATAACATCGGATCAATCAACATTCGACAAGTGGCCCTATATGGTTGACAAATGATTATCCATGTGAAATAACGTCGATCTGCCAAAAAGCACCTTTCGAGGCCGACATGATTATCAGCCTCAAGCTGTCTATCTCTCATAAATATTTTAGGATTCACGAAGCACTGAATCTTTTTTAAATAATTAAGATACAATTCACAAAGCAACTTGCCGAATCAAATTATATTTCATGAAGCAATGCGATGATTCACCAAGAGACCAAACAACTCGAACAAGCTCTGAGAACTTCTCCTGAGGACTACTTCCTTCGTTTGAAAAAACTACTTCAGACTCAAAATTGAGGGCAAGTGTTGCAAGGTCATGCCATCTTGGCTGATGTCATCGGGACTCATCCTCGAAAATTTCAGACTGATGAAGACACCAGTGTGGACCTTGATAGCGAGCACCATTAAATCTGCCTCAGAGTGTCGGGACTAAATGATCCTGAGCCGTAGCTTGGGGTATCATCGACCTTTGGGTTGATATCTTATCGACAGCAGGAGTGAAATCCTACAACCAAAGCTGACTCGGACTCTTGTCGATCTCCAGGTTAGGATTTTAGCAACCAGAAGAAACAACATCCCGCAATTCGTCCCGAAGAAGATCTGATCGGAGCGACACCTCGGTCATGAGCCGACCTCAGTATATCGATCGGTTGGGCACGTGGGTAATTAATTGGAATTTCCTTACAAACTCGCAGAATATGGCTATATCAAACGCCCACGACTAACAATCTAGTTAGTAGGTGGACACTTCATCCTGACAACTTATGGATTTAGACATAACAAACTTCGGCACCCCTCTATATAAAGATAATCGGAGGATCGCTAAAGGTAATGGATATAATACCATACTAAACTAGCTTTTTTTTTATTGTGCTCAAAGCTCTAACTGACTTAGACATTGGAGGGTCTTCTATCGGAGCATATCGGAGCATCCTCCTCCGGTGCAAGTGAATTTCTTTTATAGATCTCTTACGATGCTCTGATGTCCCAGCCAATATCTCTCCTCTGCCACATCAGATCGTCCCAGAGCCTTGACGCAACACACATATATCTTTTTCAGATTCCATGAGTGGGGAGAGCCTCGTTTCGTTTGGTTCTTCGGTTTTAGTTCCAGATCGATATGATAAGATAAATGGTATAGAGAAAAAAAAGGATTGTTGCATAAGATTTTTTTTTTGATGTCCCTGCTAGAGGATTTTTTTTTCGCTTTTAGTCACTCACACAAGTCTAAATTTATAAACCAAATGCGTTGCAACTCTAGTTTGTTTGGTACGTCACAACTACAGTCTTTTTTTTTTTCTTTCCTGGGACAAAAGGTGACTCCATTGTTGATTAATTAATTGATCCATGCAGAGCTCCGAGAGAGAAAGAGATAGTCCAGCTCTCCGTTGGAGAAAACAGACTCAAATCAAGCTAAAGACACCTAGATACTTCCTGAACCAAGCCTTGGCTACATCAGCAGGATGGACTAAACTTTGATCAGAAAATGAGCAACCGATCGAACTGAAAGGAGAACCGCTATGTCAGGCCCAAGTCTAAAATTAAGTCTTGCACCGTGTGTGCTGGGACTAGAAGCCTCGATGCAGGCCATTAACTACTTCAGCGAAGACATCAACAAGGACATTCTTGATGGCTCTTGACAGTAAAGCCAGCTAGCCAATGCCCTGAAACCTGTCCCAAAACAACACTGCGAACACTGTTGGAGACCTTTTGGCTCCACGCACTGCCATCCGTATCAGGTTCTCAGTGATAAGGTCGCCTACATGCACTTAATGAGACCAAGTACTTAAAAGAGTACATGTAGTCCATAAAACTCTTAGCAAACACAAAGCATATGATACAAAACATGACAAACTAATAAAAAACACCTGAGAAAAAGAAAAAGAAAAAGAAGAACATGAGTGATGATAGAATGACAAACATTACACAGACAATAGCCCTCTCAACATTCTTTCCAAAGGAGAATAGCATTGTGAGGGATCTATGTCATTATGTTTGTCACCATAGCATTGCACGACAGAAGAGGAGACTAAACTAGGGTAATAGAGGAGATCACCTATCAAACAGGTGTGGATGGAACCTCTGCACTAGCTGCAGAGACTTGATTTTGAGCCTCATTCATCATCTTCCTCATCTTCATCACCCACTTCCATCCCTCCACCACATAATCATACAAATGGAGGATTAAATACATGGCCAACCCTGCAATAATCCCGTTAGCTATCGAGTAGGTGAGTGGAATCAAAATTATCGTCAGGAATGCCGGCACGGCCTCCTTCATCTTCGACCACTCGATATCCATCACCATCTTCGACATCAAGACTCCGACCAGCACCAGCGACGGTCCAACAGCCCAAGGTGGAACATTGGTAAACAATGGTGTGAAGCAGAGCGAGAGAAAGAAGAAAACACCGACGGTGATCGCCGTGATCCCCGTCCGGCCTCCTTCCCTCAGTCCGGCGGTCGACTCGAGGAACGTCGTCACTGTCGTGGTCCCGAGCGCCGACCCAACGATCGTCGAGCTCGCATCCACGATGAACGCACGGTATTCCCCTCGAAACGCCCGTTGTCGTCCACGAACCCGCCGTACTGCGCCATCGAGTACATCGATCCGGTGGTGTCGAGGACGTCGACGTAAAGGAGTGTAATCACTGCGATCCAGACCTCGCTCCTGTTGAATCCACCGAAGCTTATCTTTCCAGCGGTGCTTTTTATCAAATGGAAGTCGACCACCTTCTTGAAGTACTCATAGTTAGCGTTCCCTATGGGGCTGTCAGGGAAATTGTTACACTGGTACCTCTAATCCAAGACACCAAGGTCACAAACACTATCCCATAGATCATGCTGCCCTTGAAGTCGTTCGCGAGGCAGATGGCGGCGATGACGAACCCGAGGCGCCGAGCCAGAACGTGGGGCTCTGCAAGGTCCACCGAGGCACTCGCCGGTCGTCGGATCGGTCCTGGCGCACGCTGTTATTTGACCAATGTCGACGAGCTCGGTCCGATGAGGCCGACACCCTGGCTGCCTTGGAGGCCGGTGAAGGCGAGGAAGAAGCCAATGCCGGCGGCGGAAGCGAGGCGGATGTTGCGGGGATGATGCGGGCCAATTTGGATCGAAGGCCGAGGACGGAGAGGGCGAGGAAGATGCCACCTTCGAGCATGATGGCGGCGAGGGCGGTGCCGTAAGGGACGGGGCCGGAGCCGTGGAAGCCAACCATGTTGTAGGCGAAGTAGGCGTTGGAGCCCATGCCGGGGGCCAACGCGAAGGGAGGTTGGCGAAGGAGCCCATGGAAAGGGAGCCGATGACGGCGATAGCGACGGTGGCGACGACGAGGTCGCTGCGGGTGCGCGAGAGGCATTGCAGGTAGCCGGGATTGGATTGAAACTTGCACTCGGGGCCGGGGAGGGTGCGGTTGGCCGCGGGGAGGTGGGGGTGGTGGGGGGTGCAGTCGTGGACGGTGCATGGGCCGCCGGAGTCGGTGAGGATGGCGGCGTTGACGGAGATGATGTAGGCCATGGTGAGGAAGGTGGAGAGGCCGGCGCGGAGCTCCTTGGTGAAGGAGGTATTTCGGGCGTCGAGTTTGAATACCGGCCGGCGGGGCTCTCGGCGACTGCCCTGTTGAGGGCCGACTCCGCTCTCCGGCACGAGGCCGATACGGTGGTGCATGGGCTCCCTCCCATCTTTCTCCTCTCTCTTTTTTCCTCCTCTTGCACTCTATTTCACGCTCTCTTCACTGTGATTATCTCAGAGGAAAGAGGCAAGTTTTGATGAACCTGACGCTGGGAATTGCAATAGAGTGTTGTTGACGAGGGGATAAAGTTATATAGAGCGGATGAAGGTGGACGAAAGGTAGGAGAAATTATTGATTGGAGGTGGTTCACAGGGATTATCTCAGAGGAAAGAGGCAAGTTTTGATGAACCTGACGCTGGCAATTGCAATAGAGTGTTGTTGACGAGGGGATAAAGTTATATAGAGCGGATGAAGGCGGACGAAAGATAGGAGAAGCGTGTTGTTAAGAAGGGAAAGCGTGCTGTAAGGGACGGAAAAGATGCTGCTTATCCTGGTCCAACTTAGAAAGATGCACCCAGCCACCTAACCAACGGTCGGGGCGTATCTTTCGCGGCAACTAAGGATTCGCCTTCCTTCCGAGAATCCACAGTTGTATCATTCACGGATTTTGTATGACGAGGTATATTCAAAATCGATACGTTTTCGCTTGCTTTTGTAGATTTGAATGCATTCAAATGTTTACATTGTTTTCAGTAGTTTTTTTTAAGATATTTTCTTGTTTGTATGTCTTTGCTCTGATAGCTAATAATATATCTGTAAAATTTTGTGATCATTTACTCCACGGTTTGAGAGAAATATCGAACACTTGGTTTTATGTTTCTTTTTTATGCAATTTAATATTTTTGTATAATTCATATTTGTACAGTACATGAAATAAGCTTTCTAATGGCATATAGCATGTGTAATTTAGATAAGAATTGAGCGAGAAATAAAAGTCGAGAAGAAAAATGAAGGCCAGTCTCGCACAAGGCACGTGTGGGTACGCATTAGTTGGTTTCTAATGGTTTTTTCGCCGTAGTGATAAGTGGGAGCTCTTTATTAAGTGTAAAGTATGCTCATGTGATTTCTTTTTTCGATTTAACACTTATATAAATTTCTACTATTTTAAAATTTTGTTATCATGTTAATAATATGTTAAACTTAGAAATTTCAAAAAAAGTTTGACTCTTGTTTGTGATTTCTGCATGATATATAAGTACTTTTCACTTTAGCATGCTACATAGAGACGTGGCATAATTTTCTATAATTATATTAATGTTAGCTATAAACATAAAACAAAAGTTGAAAATACATAAATTAGTATTTGTTATTATTTTTAAAATATGAATATGAAATATTTTTATGGCTATGAATGATGATAGTATTGGTATATGACATGTCTAAAAATTTATTTTGTATATTGGATTAACTTGAGTTCATCCCAAGTTGTGCGTGTAGTTTATACCATTAAAAAATGCATGCATAAAATGTGAAACATTATTGAAAGTTTATATGCATATATATGAATGAACTAGAATAATTCTGGGTATGATATTTATGATGTAATAGTTTACATAATTTTCACTATTTTGAATAAACATGATTTTATGTATATAGCGTACTCAGAAATGTCTAGAATTATTATATTTAGTGGGAATATTATTGATAGAGAAGTTATAATTTTTCCTCACACAAAATTTTACATAAATTAAATTAATCTTAACAATAGAAACTTGTGGTGGGAGCGGCCATGAGATGGTTGATCCAAGGGGAGCTTAATAGAGGCAATGGGTGAAGTTGGAGAATGTGGTAGGAGCGATTAAGAGGACGACAGGGTAGGGCATGACAGGGTGAGAGCGGAAGATATGGTAGGAGGCCTAGACAATATTGCTGTAGTAGATAAGCTCATATTGGAGACTCTCATTGAGGGATTGATCAGGAGGCTAGCCTAGTCAAGGACATCATGGTAGTGATGCCATTGGCTAGTGATGGAGCCCTGAGGAGATTGGCAGTGGGAGTCGGAGAGGAGGTGCTGGAGGTGGGCGAGGGACTGAGGGGACATGATCTCCTTCAACTACTTGCAAGAAGATGGGAAGAGAATGATAGGTGGAGAGCATGAAGAAGGCTAGTCTGATCAACTTTAGAATAAGAATTTTAGGTTAAAAATGGTCAAATCAAATCAGATTGGCTTGTTTTATTTGATTGTCCAATTTTTTCAGATTTGATCGAGTTTTGAACACTTTTAGCATATTCTTTGGATTGGATCGGATAGAGATCACTATTTCCTTTTAGTATAGACCTAAATTATCCATATGGTTGACACATTTATTACCTTTTATTTATTTGCTGCTCATATCATACCATATCATATATATATATATATATATATATAT
>KE504761.1:540325-550365 GCA_000441515.1 Elaeis oleifera | reverse complement strand
GTATTTTATTTAAAAAAAATTAGGTGTTAACCAGATGTAGGTGCCTACATCTGGATTGTAGGCACCTACATCTGGATTGTAGGTGCCTACAATCCAGATGTGGGCGCCTAATTTTTTTTTAATTTTTTTAATTAAATGTAGATAATTAGATTGTAGGCACCTACAATTGGATTGTAAGCGCCTACATTGGGTTGCTCCGATCTTCGGCCTTTATATATTTCGAAATGGAACACTCCTTCGTCTTCATCTGCTTTCCTTCCATTCTTAGCTCTCTACTTTCCTTTCATCCTTAGCTCTGCTACAAAACTTCCTTCCATCAACCTCCTTCCATCTTCTCTCCATCTCCTTCAGAATCCCTAGCTCATCTTCACAACCATCTCCTCTCTTCTCCATCTCATTTCTCCTCTCCTTCTCCTTCTCCTTCTCCTTCTGCTAAAACCTCCTTCCATCAACCTCCTCCATCTCATTCTCGACATCAACCTCCTCCATCTCGTTCTCGACCAATGGCTCCGAAGATACATCTTTCCCAATACCAAAGAGTTAGCAAAAGTTAAGAAAGCAGAGGAAGGGGAAGAGAAGCAACCGAAGCACCATCACCTCCTCCTCCTTCAAGATCTCCTCCTCCGACAACTCCTACCTTAAGATCATCTCCTCTTGCGAGACCTGTAAGTGACAAAATATTCTTTCCAGTCATTTTGTTGATATGGATTTTTAGATTCAGAAAGATTTGAAATTGCTAACTTAATTAGAGTCATAGAATAAAATTATTGTACTACCGAAGCTCCGATATTTATGAAGTTAGTTAGAGAATTTTATGAAATATTTATTTGAAGAATATACTATATCATCTTTAGTGAAAGGAGAAGAAATTTATTTGGATGATGAAATATTAGGAGAAATTTTAAAACTTCTAACGATAGGTGAGTTGTAAAACAGTAGAAGAGATAGAAGTACAAAAATCGAAACTGTTATTCGGATAGAAGATAATGGTCAGTTTCAAAAAATTTATGAAAGATATTTAAATATTAAAATAAGATTACTGCATATAATTATTTGTTAGATTATACAATCTCATGCCGGAGGATTTGACATTGTAACTGAGAGAGATTTAGTAATTATATATCATGTAGTGAAATGCGTTCCACTCAACCTTCCAAGAATGATAATCAAAGTTATGCAAGAAGCTGTCACTTAGGTACAGACGTCTCTGCCTTATGCAATGATGTTTACCCATATTTTTAAACATTATGAAGTAAGATTTTAGGATGAACAATCAACAAGATTAGGTAGAAATAGCAAAATTAATGGAGCCTTGCACAGAATGCATTGATTTAAAATTGATGGTGAGTGGATTAGAAAGGATGGAAGGAGAGAAGACGAGGATATTTCAAGTGAGGAAAGAGTTAGGAGTGAAGCAGGATCTTCTTCCACGAGGAGGAGTAAAGTAGGACCTTCTAGGAGGAGGAGTGAAGCAGGACCTTCTCGATCTATAGAGGAGAAAGCACTGCACGTATGGATGCTAGTGGGATACATAGTTCTTTCTTGTTTGAGCAAAAAGTGGACAATCTTATTCAGCAGTGCAGGATATCAGACAGGATATTCGTAATTTAGTCTGTCGTATCGAAAAATTAGAGAGATGTTCGTCTCATACAGATATGTAACATCAGTTAGGTGAGATTATCTGCACTCTTAGAGTGTTTTAGACTGCAACACAGAGAGAATCAAATAGAATAGAAAGGCAAAATATTCTCTCTACTGGATTTGCTACAGTTTTATAGAATGTTGCTCGGATCTGCCAGCAGATGAATATTCTTGTTTTAAATCTTTCAAGTGATCAATCCAGTCAACCTCCTAGTCAGCCTTCCAGTCAGCCTTCTCTTAGTCAGTCATCCTCCTCTAGGCCATCCTCAGCTCATCCATCCTCATCAGCTAATCGCTATCGCCCTTCTGTTTAAGCTAATCCGAAGGATTAGATTGTGAGGATTTTATGTATTCTGTGGTGTATATATATTGTATGGTGTGCTGATGTAGTACTGTATTTTCTTACAGCAGTCTTTGATTTATGGTATGAATATATCTTTTGATTTATGGTATGAGAATGATATAGAGTAATATAAAGTACAATGGAATAAAATATAATAAAATATCAAATAAAGTACAATAAAATTTTAAAATATTAAGTATAAGTCCAAAAATACTAAGTCCTACAAGGACGTTGAGGTTGTCGTGGTCGCTTGGATCTTTTCAACGACCGCTCCTGCTCCTGCATCTGCTGCTCCTGTATCTGCTATGATGGCTCCTCCCCCATATCATCATCATGCTGCTCAGGAATAACATCATCATGCTGCTTAGAATAATCGGTGCTGTCGGAGCATCTGCAGGCTGAGTGACCCCTCGACCCCTCATCTGGATATAAGGATGGGCCTGAGAAAAAATGTCATACTCATGTGGCTAACTAGAACCCGGTGATGTCATCTGGGCATGTAAAAGAAGAAGGCCCTGCCATCTGTGGATCAAACGGTGGTGGCATCTGTGCAACGTGTAGTGATGACATCTGCGGAATATGTGGTGATGGTATTTGTGGAATATATGATGACGGCGTATATATCATATCTGACGCATCGACTGCTCCATGCTAAGGTGCACACCTATCTGGGTCAACGCCAATCGCCGTCAATGTTCTCGAACATGATCTCTCCATCTCACGCAC
Source organism: Elaeis oleifera (assembly GCA_000441515.1). Classification (NCBI taxonomy): domain Eukaryota; kingdom Viridiplantae; phylum Streptophyta; class Magnoliopsida; order Arecales; family Arecaceae; genus Elaeis; species Elaeis oleifera. The sequence goes on along the minus strand of KE504761.1, from coordinate 547,655 downwards.
TATCCGAATCCGCTCGTCCTCATTAGTCGTAGATAAAATACGACGACAGTCCAACATAAGATCTGACATAGAATCAGTCTACATAATAAAATAAATTTAGTAATATACTGTAAAACTGAGAACAAACGGAACTATATAAAATATTTTGTAATCTTAAATTATTAGAAGTAAAGATAATGATATAAAATATAATTTCTATGGTCTTACCAAAAGACGCACAGCAGAACTCTCACCCTCGTATCCTGAAACTGCATACTGAGTCTATCCAATGACTCGCACTGTAATGCAAAAAAATCAAACCATGTAGTCCTCAGTATGTGGACGATCTCTCAAAATATGATCGTCATGAACTATGTGATCTCGACGTACATTCCAAATGGCGATGTACTTTACATGTCCGATATGCTAGTCAGCACGAGCTTTCCCTCGACGATCAATACGATGAAGTCTCTGGCTGGTATCGAACTGCTCTGGGATGCCCTGAATCTGGTCAAACTACCGCAGTATACGATCGAAAAGATGTCATTCCACCACATCAAAATAAATAAGTGGCACCCTAGCATGCCATATGTCATGTCCAACTATACACATTTGTGGCAATATAGCTAATATCTCATCTGTATATGGATCCCACAAAAACTGATAGAGTTAAATAAAAAATAAATTAGTAAGCTAAAACATACAGTAATTTCTTGGCATGCAGCTAAAACATATGACTATAGATATTTGTACATGCTCCACTTTTCATAAAATATTTTTTTCACTTAAAGTAACAGTATGTGAATTTTCTCCACTTCGTAACTCTGTACTTGCTCTCCTCATCAGCACTTCATATATGCCTCTTTGAAGGTTGAACGTCGTTACTCGATGCTGATTAGCTTTAACTTGATCTTCAGCAATCTTAATAGCAATATAAGGAGTAAAAGATTATTTAGATTCTCCTGTACATCTCTTAAGGCTTGGATATGTCTCGTATTAAAGTATTTCACAAGACAGTAAAATATCATTTGAACACAAGCTGTAATTGGCATATTTCTAGCTCCTCGTAAAACACTGTTAAAAGCCTCTGACAAATTTATAGTTAGCACACCATAGTGCAAACAATCATCATGTGCCAATGTCCACTTCTCTTTTTCTAACTCAGACAACCAACTTCAAGTCTCTTCGTTCATTGTTCTTACCCATGATAAAATTAAACTTGCGAACTTGATGAGTGCTTCCTGCTTGCCATACTACTCTTTTAAGCTGTACATTTTTAAAATAAGTGTTAAAATTACTACAGATATGACGTAAGCAGTATCGGTGATAGGCACGTTGTGGACTCCATCCAATAGATTCATCTGCAATGATATTTAATATACCTGGATGCCTGTTAGAAATTAAGAATACTTCATTTCTGTCTTTAACGACATGTGTTCTAAGCTGGAAAAGAAACCAACTCCAACTAACAGTCGTCTCTTCATCCATAATTGCATATGCTAAAGAAAAATTTTATTTCTGTATAAATTTCTGTTGCAATTAACATCTTACCTTTAAACTTTCCATACAAGTGCGTGCCATCAATGCTGATTACAGGACGGCAATGCCTAAAATCTTAGATGGATAGTTTGAAAGCCCAAAAATATAATTTAAAACTCAAACATCAAAATTTGTAGTTTAAAAAAAATCTCATGAATAACAGTATCGGGATTGCATGTTGGAGTGCAGCCATATAATAAGGTAATTTTGCATAAGATGGCTCTCATTCTCCATAAATATCAATCAATATCTTTTGCTTTCCACACTATACTTTCCTGTAAGATACTGTGTACTGAAATTGATCATTAACGGTTACCACAATAGCTTCAACTCTAACACTAGGATCCTTCTCAATAATATGTCGGACTAGTGTGCCAATCATCCTTTCACTGATATGTTTGTGATCTTGACTCAACTCTGTAAACAAACAAGTATGAGGACCCTCATATTTGTAATTTGAAAATATCCATATTTTTTCAACAATGCAGCACGAAGCCTCTATTTATAATTTTGTACGTTACCTGATGATATATATCATACGGATCACAACTTTGAATGTGATTGCACCATATTGTATGTCCGATGCTTCATAATATGATAAAAATCAACAGCTCTCTTTAGATAATCTTTATTCTCAAACATTAGACCTTTCGAAAATTCAGTCATCGAGGAGTTTCAAAACTAATAGTCAGAATTCAATCTTCGACCAGTGCAAACACAACCACCATCATCTAAATTTATATTGTTAAAAATTATGGAGGTCCATGCAAACGAGATTGAGATTCTCTCACATTGATATCATTTTCATCACCATCTTCATCTTCATCATCATCACCACTACTGTCCTCATCCATCCAATAGTCTTCATCCTCATTTTTATCTGACTCAAAATCTAGATTATCAGAATTTATTCCACTGCCTACCCAATCATCATCCCCTATATGAGTCTCGTATCCTACACTTACTACTACTTCCACCATAGGAGAAATCACCATAGCAGAAGATATCACAGGAGAAATCACCATAAGATTTGAATAATTGGACAACTAGGACCAGCAGTAGTAGAATGTTGTTCTGCAAACATGGTCTCAACATTGTCCGTTTGCACCATCAGAGTTACTAAAGGAGAGGAAGGCCCAGGAATATTGCTGTCTTGGGTTAAAAGCCGACTATAGTACCCAAAATTTAGTACATCTTTCTTTCAATATATAATTTTAAAATCGACATTCTGAATATTTCAAAAAAATATCAGTATTTCTTGAACATCTTCATCATCATCAATTAATACTAGGATATACTTGCTCTGTATTAACTACCCAATAGATTAGGAGATCTCCATTACAATTTGAGTTCATATTTTTCTTGTCTACGAAAATACTACTGCATAAATGGTCCAATAATTTTTGACGTGATAATGATGAAGATACCCTAATCATTTGATTTACAGGATGACTGTACTACATGCCAGCTTCGTCATTCTGTATTATGCCATCATAATACAATAGTAGACGAATCCGAGTAGTGTCCACTTTCTCACAAAAATCTATGACAATATCAAAGTCAAAAATTTCATATTAATAATTATTTATCATTTCAAATGACTTACATGATAAATATGCATCCTATCATCAGCTAATAGGCAAAGGTAGGTCCTATCCCATTCAGGAATTGTATCAATTCTATAAGTTAATCACAGTAATCAAACGATATGCAATAGAGACAGAAAAAATTTTGACAGTATTTTCTCTTAGTTCTCTCCATACGGCTGAAAATATGTGAGGAGAACTAAAAAAAAATACTGTCTGAAATTTCTTTCGAACCCTCTGCATATCGTTTGATTATTGTAATTACTTATAGAATTAAATATAATTTTAAATTATCCAAACTGGACAATCAATTGATCAATATATATTTTACGGTATCCGTACAAAATATATAATTAAATTATAAAAATCTTCCTTGAGTTTAGGTCGAGATTATACTTAAGTCCAGTATTTTGAAAAATATACACCTACAGCCCAACATTTATGAAAAACCTATAATTTAATCCCACCTTAGGGGGTTAATATGTAGATTTTTCGTAGATGTTAGACATGTAGGTGTACGTTTGAACTTATATAGTAATTTCAATCTAACCTCAATCAAAAAAAAATTTATAATTTAATCATATATTTCTGTCTATGGATGCCGTAGAATATTCTATATTGCTCAACTGACGGATCTATGTATGCCAGATGCCGATGCCGTAGAATATTTAAAATTTTAAATTAATCAACAATATTAATCAATTTGAGTTTAACTCAGATAAAAAAATAAAAATAAAAAATATGGTAGTGGTGGGACAGGGGTTGGTTGAAGGCTCTGGATGGAGACATGAGGGGTGGGAGGGAAGGGGTCCCACGACGAGAGAGGGACCGTTAGAGGGGTGAGGGGCAAGGGGCAGCCGCTGTCGGTACCAGGGGGTGAGGGAGGCAGGTGGGAAGGGGGTGCCAGGGCGGGCTGCTGCCGACCAAAGGGAGTAAGGGGAGGCAGAAGGGAGGGTGGCGATCGCCGCCAAGGGACGAGGCTGCTGCCAGCCCACTGTCGCTAGTGGGAGGGAGCGTGGCCGCCGCCCGGGGACAGGGCTGCCATCGGCCACTGCCGTCGGGGACAGAGGAAAGGCGGGTGGGAGGGGGCGGTCACCGTCGAGGGCGGGGCTACCATCGGGGGGTGAGGGGAGGCGGGTGGAGACGAGGGGAGGCGGGTGGGGACGATGGTCGTCAACGGGGGCGGGCTGCCATCGAGCCAAAGGGGGCGGTGTGGCCGCCGCCCGAGCCAAGGGGGGTGGAGCTGCCTGGCCGGGGGGTGGGGTGGCTGGGGGGTTCGAGGTGGCTACTGCCGGCAGTGGCAGAGGGAGAGGGAGAGAAGAAGGAGAAAAGAGGAGGAAGAGAGAAGAAGGGGAAGAGGAGTTTACCGGCATGGAGGAGGAGGAGAGATCAGTCGCCGTCGGAGAGGGGGAAGTCGTTGGAGAGGGGGAAGTCGCTGTCGGAGAGGAGGAAGAGGTATGATTTTTTTTTATATATACAGGATAAACGGAGGTGGAAATGGCATTTTTGAAAACGCCACGGTGAATGACGCTTTCAAAAATGCCATTTCACATCGCGCTTCTCTCTTTTTATATATATATTTTATATTTTTATTTTTCTGTGTGTCCTAACGGGATAGTTTCTTTTCTATTTTCTATTTTTTTTTCTGTGTTGTCTTTTTTTTTTCTGTGGCTGACTTCATTTTTTTCTCGTGGAGTATGGGGATTAAAAACGCCATTTGGAATGGCGTCTTCAAAAACGTCATTCGCAATGACGTTTTTGAGCATTGAAAACTTAATTTTTTTTACAAAATAATTGAAAAAAAATTCAAATGTCAATCTTAATTTTTTTTTGTTGGTGGTCCACATGAGATGGGGAGGTGGTGACGGAGACACTATAAAACGTCATTTGAAATGGTATTTTCATCAAAAAATACCATCCCAAATGATGTTTTATAGATTTACATTAGTTTGATAAATAAATTAAAAAATATTAATTAATAATAATTTTTTTAATATTATTTGGGTAATGAACCTCAAGAAATTTCTATCCAGCAAATGCTCCACTGGCAAGGTAGCTCAAAATTTGAATTTTGAATTTTGTTTCATGTTTGCGTAGAGATGTGATTTGAATTTTATTTTTAATTTTGAGGATTTATGTTGGATGTATTTTTAGTGACTTTGCATGTTTTGGGTCAACTTACCCATCATGTTATAAGATATAGTGTTTGCTTTTTTCTTTTTCTTTTTATTTAGCCAGCATGATTATATGGCACCAGAATAAATACAACCATTTCAAACAAAAGCGCCCAAATAGTCAGCCACAGATGAAGCTATCTAGTCCACAGTCCTATTTGCCTATCTGAAGATATGGATGGCTTTGAATGACCATAGAGTAGAGATCATCCATCCTAGATCCTTCGAAGTAGGTGAGAACCCATAAGATAACATGGGAGATCAGATAGTCAGCTGATTAGTACTTATTTCTTCATTGTCTTAATGAATTGGGTGGGTATGCCCTCCTTATTTCACAGAAGGAAAAAAATACAAAAAAAACAAAGCCTAATACCTGTTCTCTCCACCCAAAGAGATAAGACTATATAAGCAGGACATGACCAGTTGAATATTTAGTTTCGAGTAGAAAAAATTAATGGACCAAACTTGGACAAAACATTTGCAAAATTTTGAATAGATCCACCCTGGTAGCTTGGCCATGAAAATAATCCAGAAGTAGTCTAGCAGGCCTTTGGTTCATGCCCTTAGCCTTACATGGATGAAGGCTAGGGACGTGTGTGTACTTCTCTCCAACTCATGCACATTAAACCATCACTGCATATATTAAACTATTATTTTTTGGAGATAGTTGTTATATATATTAGAATAAATTATAAAAATCTCTCTGAGAATAGATCAAAAATACATATACACTCAGTAATTTTCAAAACCTACCATCACACTCTTAATATTTTAGTTAATCCTACAGTCGAACTTATGCCGTTAGACAGTCCGTTAAATTTTAACTGAAACTTATTGTCATGTCCTTGCAGATTTTAAAATGATCAAAATAATCTTAAACAAAGGGTTAAAAAAATTCTCTCAACTTCATCTCCTCGACACTCTCGGCCCTTTCTGCCCGTAGCACCGCCGCCAGCCCTTCCTCTTCCTCTTCAACCACCACGGGCAAGGGAGCGACGTGGATACCTTACTTCAAGCAAGCACCGCCGCTGCCGGTTTCCCCTCCCGACCAAGCCACTGCAGAAGAAGAAGAGGGGCATCATCAAGTGCACCATGAAGAGCTCCAACCGCTAGATCAACATAGTGGCAAGCGGGCCATTGGGTAGCGCCAGTATGCGAAGGTCTCAAAGACCCAAGTCATCTCGATCACATCCACGATGAACCCCGTGGCCACCGCGCTTGCCAGGAGGATGCCCATCTCTATCTCACACACCTGCTCGTTCTCCTCGTGTATGACCTCGCCATTCCCTGTCTCTCTTTCCACGCTTCTTCTCGACCATAGCAGTTGAAGATAATTACAGATGTTTGGATTGATATCTTTTTATAACGGATGGCAAAGTGGTCATTTTATATTTTAAAACGGTTTGAATAACATCATTATATTTCGGAGGTGTAAGTGTTGGTTTTGAAAATTAATGGATAGAACTAAAATAAACACAAACCTCGGGAGATTTTTATAATTTACCTTATATACTATTATTTAGCATGAACAATGCACGTGCCTTTCTTGGTAAGGAGACTAGGATGTCTCTAGTGTGCACAAATTCATGCACATGTTAAACTACTGTCTTCTAGAGATGATTGTTATATATATTAGTATTTAGCATGTGAAATATACTTGCTTTTCTGAAAAAGGATAGAAAGAAAGAAGGGGATAAAAGTGAAGGATCAATCTCTTCTTTTAAAATGGAAAGTGTCATGCCCTTGACCCAAAATCATAATTAGAGAAATTTACAATCGCCGCGTACTCACGGGGGTTGGCTCTAAAAATATGTGAGGTATTCCACATATCAATCAATCCAACATTATCTGAAAATCGTATAATTCATATACAGACAGTAACAATTATCAGAATAATTAAATTATTAAACAAAATATCGTGCATATTCATACACATCAACACAAGTCATAAATAGCATTTTTTCCCAAAATTACAACTCAAAACTTCTAGTATTTTAAGATCCCAAACAATATTTTATATATACAAACTAACAAAGACTAGATCTGCTTTAA
>KE504761.1:497069-528825 GCA_000441515.1 Elaeis oleifera | reverse complement strand
AAACAATGTCATCAAAACATTCTAGCTAATATGAAATCATGTTTAAAAATATCAAAAACAAGAAAAGACTCAAAGGAACCCATGTCCATCTATCCTCATTTCCGCATCTCACTGGACCTGTCATAGTGCTAGCATGTGCTGCATCAGCACAATAGAACAAGCAGTACATGTCACTCTGCTCGATAACTGATATCCCCAACATCAATAATTACAATTTAGTTAAAAGAGACTATTAAGTAGATTTTTTTCCTAAACAAGGTAGATTTAAGAAAGAACAAGGTCATTTCCAGAAGTATGTGAATGAAATCGAACAAAGAATATCACAATTAAGTATTTGCAAAATCATGCAATGTTAAAATTAAAACTTCAAGTTCTGAAAGGGATATCAAAGAATTAGATATCAGAGCGGACACAATTTAGTTGGTGCTTGAAAATTATGATGAAATAATGATTAACTGGGCTGACTAATGTATACAACAAGAATTAGACTAGCTTGATAAGAATTGAAAATAAATGATGACAGACTGGAGAAGCATACTGATACATAACGATAAGAATTCAGGTGATATAATTTAGAATCTGGCATTAACTGTTATGAGATAGAAAACATGTCGTTTTATAATTTTGTGGGAAAACTTGGTTAATGTCTTAAACAAGAACATAGAAGAAAGTGCCATAGCATGGAGTCGTATTCTGAAACCATTGACCCACACCAACCTGCATGATGGCTGAGTCGTGGTTCAATGGTTTGACCACAGGTTAATTACAAGAAGGTGAGCCTTTGACAGTGGACCAAATTTCTTTAACCTAATACCCTTTCCCCAAGTGCAAGTCGCATGCTGGGCGGTGCCCTCTTCCCAGCAAATTCTTTTCTATGATGGCCCCTAGCAAGGTCTGTCTCAAATCTTTCCTAATCAGACAATACTTGGGGCCCATCCTTTTGAGGGTAAAAAACTTATTCAGAAATCCATATTTTTCTGGATAAGTATTTCCCAGACAACATTTACACAGAAAAATAATTAAACCATGTCCTTTTATGCATTGAAAAATGGCTCAAGAATCTATTACCCATATTCTTTTGCATTACTAATTTCTTGGATAAGTTGCTAAGATTTATCCATATTTTTCATAATATCTTTATTATATATAACAATATAGTATAATATATTATATTATAATATATTATATTTTGTATGTTATAATATATAATGTTATATAATATATATTCATAAATAACAGAATAATAAAATAATTATATTATATTAAATAATAAATAAATTATATTGAATAACATAATAATTACATTATATAAAATAATAAAATATAATATTAATAATATTATAATAATATTATATTAAATAATAAAATAATAATATTATATTATATTAAAATAATTAAATATTATTGTTTAAAAATAATATTATATTATATATAAGAAGTATTATATATTATTATATTATTATTATAGGGTTAGTGGTATATTAGGAATGAAATAAAAGTTATTTTTTGGTTGATGGAAAATGACTTATCCATCTCCTAAGTGAGTAAAACTTCCCCCATTTCATGGGTAAATGCTATCCATGAGAAAATGATTTATCCATTTAGAGAGAAGTGTGAGAACATAGGTAAATTAGTCAACGAAAAAATTAATCAATTTTATCATAATATTTATCCATAAAAGAACAGGCCCTCAAGGGATTAGAAAATGAGAAAAAAACAACCTATAAATGGTGAAAGGAGAGGGGCAAAAAAATTTTGAGAAACCTTGGGACTTAACCTGTTCATGGCTGAGAGGGATCCAAGCTAGTAGCTGGGCATTGCAAAGAGAGGAAGAATGGCTTTTGGGGTTTTTAAAGATTCCCAGAGACCAATGACCGATGATCCATGATGAATTGTTCCTTAAGGTTCTTCCTTCCAGCATGGACACTAATGAGGGTTTTGTTGCGATAATCTTGAGACTGAGAGGTCGAGAATAGAGAGGAGAGAGAGCACTGGAGGTGACAACAAGGTCATCAAGGACTAGAGAGTGAACCAAATAAAGAAGGCAAGAGAATGAAGCAATCAGATTAAGATTCAGGGGATTGTTTTCTCTACTCTAACAACATATACTTGGCCTAGCAGATTTTTCAACAAGGGTAATATGGTTCAAACGGTCAAACCATCTGGCTCAATAGTTCAAAGTGCTTTCTTAAAAAATCCGAATCCAAGCTGGAGCCAACCTGCATCGCTTCACAATTGATGGGTCAGGTTGGTCCACCCATCCAAGCCAGAAAGTTGCAAATCATTAGATCAGTCAACTCCTTCAATTATAGAAATGATCTTCAAAAAAAAAAATTACAGAGCCAACCAAGATTCTATGATATATTCTACTCTTTCGATTTTTCCATCTACCTAGCTTAAGAAGAAAGGCTGGCGAGAGAGTACATACCTCACAATACATATGAAAGAGAGAATTTGGTCCAAAGTCCCAACCTTGTCATTTGAAATTACAACGTTTGCATTTTATAATAAACTAGCGAATTTGCATGTGGAGCTAGTAACTAATATAATGAGAGAATTTAGTGGTATGATTTTGTCAAATTTATATATTAAAAAATAACATTTCGTGATAGAAGACATCCAGTTTAGATTGCACATGCCGTCAATGTTTTTAAAAAAAAAAAAAAACAAGTTAACTATCTAATATTTTATTACTTATTGAAAGAGCAAACCTATCTCAACAAACTGCTAACATGCAAGGTCTCTAAAGAGGTCTGGTATCAAGTCCCATGAGATGAACACCTGATTTTTCTTGATTTAGCTATAACTGATCAAACTCTTTCCTTTTCAAATTAACTTAATCCAAGAGATCAAACTCTTCCATGTTTAAAAGATCATAAACTTTTCCCTCCTGGCTGATGTATATCAACCAAAATGTCATTCCTGGAGAGTGCCTTTGTGATATAGTGTCTCCATGCTACACCTTGGCTCCCACAATACATCTAGATGGTTTGGGATACTGTTGTAACTCCTCTCTTTAGTTTATTAGGATCAGCAAATAATGGGAAAATACTAGGAGAAGAGAGCTGATCCAAGTAAAGGCTTGAGGCAGTTGAGTAAAGATTGCAGGGGGATTTAAAATACTAATGTGTAACTGATGGCCAGGGCTCCAAGTAGCCATCTCCTTTGTCCACTAATCACCATTTACCAGTGTTGATGTCAGAAGCATAGTTCGAAGCCAAGTGAGATCATGGAAGTTGATGTGGGAAAGAGTAGTAAAGTCTCTTGGACATGACATATTAGATAGAGAGATCCTGCCTGATGAGCCTGAGTGGAATAGGTTAACGTGAATAAGTCCTAGCTATTCCCATATTTAAGAGATAAGCTAGTTCAAGTCTAAGACTTCGGGTGTCTAAGATGATGCTAATTACACCTAATGATCACCACCAGTGGTTACAAGATTTTTATTCATACTTCTATATAGTTTAAGGCAAGAGGTCCCTCAGCTGCAGGTCAAGGTGTCATAGACAAATGATACATTGATGGTTAAAAAGGCTTCAACGAGGAAAGTGAAGTTAAAAGTTTCAATTTTAGTCAGAATCGCATAATGCATGAGGTACAACTTCAATGAGACATGATGCAGTTAGAACTAAAGTAAAAGATTCTCAATATTGTATGGACAGTGGGATGATAGGGGATGCATCAAATTTGATAGAATTAGGGCAGATGAAGTGGATGCGCACCATTAGAAAGTCAATCAAAGGAAACATAACCGGAAAGTAAAATACATTAAAATAAATAAAACACAAAATATACAGTATGTAAGATGTATTAGAATGTTGGACAATGTCAATAGCCAAATGTTAAGCCAGATATCTGGAAAAATAATGACATAAGGTACCAGATAATATAAAGGCAGCACAGGATAAGCATTATTAGAGGATGAAAGTGAAGAGAACAATTTGAAAATCCTGGGCATCGATAATACAGAATGGGAACAAAACAATATGTAAAGCCTAAAATTTCATTACTAGAATTGTATAGAGAAGATTGGATAATATTAATATGGAATTGTGAAAGAGGACTTTATAACAGTTTCCAATGTTGAGGACTTGGACCTGGACAGAAACAAATATTGAAGTAATCTTTTTCCCATACATTGGTCACCTTGTTATTACTCTAAAGTCTAAACGACATTCTCTGTAACTAGAAAAGATTTTTTTCTTTCTGAAATCACGTAAACATTAAGTTGCCTTTTAGTTGTACAGCTTTTGGTTTTCTATTAAAGCCCAAAGTGCAACATCCTTCAAAAAATATCTAATGTGAGATTCTGTATCAAGAAGCAAAGGAAAGTTTTTTTGTTAGCATCCATTATGTGACAATCTGAAGATAGAATGACAATAAGTTAAAACTGACCTTTCCAGTATGTTGGGTGTGCTCATATGCTGCCATTTGCCAATACATATTTGTCCTTTGGTAAAAATCCTTCAAAGATTCTCCAGGCTTTATAGAAGTGAGAGAGAAAAAGGTTAGAAACAAATCCAGGTGGTAGGCACATTAGTGCTAGATGCTAGGGGAAGATAACATGCAGCAGCAACCAGACGTATATATAATCATGATTTTATTATTTATTTACAGAGCATTAAGACCAGATGCAAAACAGAAGGTCTGTGTTGCAGCATCAAGCAAGCAAAGTATAAGCATTAAGAAATGTTATCCCACTTGATTGACTAAGAATAGAAAATAAGAGGATGTTTGAATGCTTAAATTGCCATGATGTATGGTAAGAAGAACTAAGTGATCTTTGTTCAAAAGAAGAATATTGTTTCAACAGAATTGCAGCTCTTTTTCCAAACAAGTCACCAATCTTTACATGCTTAAATGTAACAAATTATGTTTAGAAAACCCATCAGAAAGAAAAGATTCACACCAAATGCTACATAATATCCCTTTATCTTACAGACGATTGGATGATCCTACCTTTTAAACAGCTAATTGGACAGCAAAGAGAACTCAGCTGAGCAACAATTCAACTTCTAGAAATCTCTTATATCAATGTCACAAGACTCCATGATACTGTTAAGTGCATCATTAAAGTTATGATTCTTTTCCCTTTCTACTAGAATTAAAAAGTTCAAAACAGAGAGAAAAAAAAAAAAACTTCATAGATCATATATAGCCAGAAGACCTCAAGGATATTCCTGATTTTTTTCATTCAAAACTCTAAAAAATGGCTAAATAGCAAACTTCTTAAGCTCTCAAAATCTTTTAAGTCCTAACCTTTGTTTTGTGGAACATTTCGTGCAAAAGATTCTAGAATCCACCAAATAACATTCAAACTTTAAAACTGACCAAGTAGCAAACTTCTTAAGCTCCCAGAACGTTTTAAGTCCTAGCTTTTGCTTTGTGGAACATTTCATGCGAAACATTCTAGAATCCACCAAAATAATACAACACATGTTTCACCTCTAGGCTCATGGCTGACATCTAATATTACAACCATTGTGCATCTAGAATGTATTTCAGACAAACAACATCTACGACCATCATATAGTAAGCTAATTTTGCATAATATATATCCAACAAGGACATGTTACATATTAGAAATGGATTCCAGAATGAATAACCATCAACAAAAATGAACATGCAAGTAATAACCTAGGCTCTGTTTGGATGCTGGTTGTGTGATGGTTAGAGTTGTGCTAGCAGTTTCACCAGACAAACAAGAGCCCAAAATGATACGTTAAACTTAATTGGTAAATGATCCAAAAAGCAACCTAACCCGGTTAACTTATTTCATGGCGGAGGATGAAATAAGGCGAACCACACACGAAGCATAATATATAGGGAGAGACACAAACACCCCATACATATTACCTTGAAAACATAAATCAGACTCATGCGGACAGGACCACACAATTGTTCCACATTGCAATGACTAGGTGCTTCCTAGGACATCTTGTTCACTAGATCAGGCTAGAAGGCATGCCCTAATATTTACCAACAAATGCACCAGCACTTGGCATACATCAGCAGACCATGGCCTCTTCACGCTCCTAGTTATCGCTTTCTTCCTTTTTTCCTTCTGCGCTCTACTACTCAATATCTCTTCCTTCATTAGTTCTTCCATATATAAAATTATCTATTAGATCATACTTGTATACTGATTATTATTAAAAAATATTTTCAAATTTTCAATCACCTATTTAAGGCTGATTATATGGATCTATTCCAAGGCCAAGGTTTTCAGTGTGTTCAATCTAACCATGCAAAGTTCTTCTGGAAACTTACATATGCCGGCCAACCGCGACTGCAATTTCTATTTGAAGGATGCTTCTTTTTCTAAAGCTCCGGAACATTGTTGGGGGGAAAAGCCTTTCCAGATGGCTCACCTTAGCCTTTTCAAGACAGCTATGGACGAATAATTGAGAACACAATGGGTAAAGCTAGGATTTAATTCAAAAATTTAGAAAAGTAGCCCATTCATTTCCTGGAACTTCAGGAATTACCAGCCCCATATCAGAGTTTGTATATCAGCTTGGTCAGGGCATGAGATAAGACTAGTTGGAGATGGATCCTAAAGTGTTTGGTTGGACAATTAAATGTGTGGATCCAACTCAGGAAACCATCCTTCATGGTCTTTATAAGTTAGAGATTCAGATTCCTGCATATATATTGAAGGAGGTTGAGCTGCTAATCTTCTGGCTTAGGCACCTGCAAATCCTATACAAGTTACACCTGCAACAGGTGATTCTCTTCTCTCCTATTAACCCAGAATCAGTATAATGGAGAGTAAGAGTGGTGAAGTGTTTACTATAATCAATCAGTGGACTCTGTTTATTTTGTAATATATAATAGTTACTTAAATATTTAAACCTGTTGTCAACTGCTTTGGAAACGAAATCTAATAACCTAAAATGGGAGTTGATGCAGAAGCGAGTTTAATAATGGAAGACTGGAAGCAAGAAAATGACACTTAAAATATAGGAACTAGATATACTAATAAAGCATCTAAAGAGACTAAGTAATGGATATTAACAGAAATATCCACATAATGATGGACTCTCTTAACAAGTGGTTTATAAAGTCATATTTTTTAAAAACAATTAATGGATTTAGAGAACCACCAAATAGTATAAAGAATTACATCAATCGAACTAGCACAGTTCTTTACATAGTTTAGAGCACTATTGGGTGCACGCCTAAAAATTGGACTGGGAGTGTCAAGAGGTACATGTTGATGCATGGTAAGACCAAAAGCAATTATCATTCTGTAAGTACAAAAGAGTACAGAAACCAAGAAATGCATAAAGGCATATAAGGAGACTGCTAGTCAAACATGTCATCAGTTAACATATCGACATCATAGCTGTATAAATTAGATTGACAGCTAATTATCCTCTGGCAAAATGAGTTCCACATACTTCTACAAAACTGTTACTCAAACACTTCAAATATGCCCCAATCAAAGACTTCTTGGTGGCTATTAAGTTTCATGTAGCCAAATGATGATGCCATCATCTTCCTATGCACATGCCTGAGAGTTGAGACTACCAGCCAAAGCTGTTACTTCTAGGAATCTTTCCAGTAATGTTCCTGATAGTAGTAGTTTGTTTTAAGGCAGTTGGCCCAACCAGTTGTACATTAGGAGCTTATGTCCTTACATAGCCCACCACAGATTTATTGTGTTGAATATTTTAAAAGTTTGTCATGTCTACTTCATAACATATTGATAATTGGATCATGTAATGTGTCTAACAATTATTCCTTCTCAATAACATAATTTGTTGAAGAATTTTTTTTGAAATAAACATATAAAGAAAGTCTCTACACTTGGAGTATGTGCGTTATGTATATGATTAATGAAGTTAAAGAAATTTCAATCAGTATACAGAAAGAAAAGAAAGTACCACTGGAGTTCTTTGAGAATCTGAAAGACCAAGACTGACTCTGATCTGCTCTATTCTGGCACGTTTCTCTTTTCTGCGCAAATTCTTTTCTCTCCCCTTAACAAAGAACAGCATTTCCCATGTCTAGAGTCCTTTCACCACCATCCCCAGACTATCCATCCATTCACACAAATAAATAAATAATGAATGAATGTAATTGATTCTAAAAGGAAGATGAAAAACGACAACGATTAGATAAAGCCACAAAGTGAGATAGAGTACAACAACTTGAATTGATTGAAATTTGTGCATTTTAAAGAGCAAATTGGCATGCAACAGTTGTTTGAATGTACCTGAATAAGAGAGATTTGGTGGTGCTTATCCATGTGGTTACTGCTGGCAATATATACACAATAATACTATGTGCTGAATTTGTACACATGCATGCTTGCACGTATGTCTGTTATATGTATATAAGTATGTCCATATTTCTGCATGCATTGGTTATTTCATTCTTTTACCCATAGGTTCTCCATTTTTGCTTAGTTTCACTATCATAGCAACAATCATGCCTAGGACATTCACAAAAGAGATTCATGCTTCCTTGGTGGAGATCCACAAGAGTGCTAACTGGTCCTGTGACCTGCAGCAGTCATGCACCAGGTTGATACGGTACAGTACCACATTGTATTGACACACAATACACATGTCAGTGCCGGTCAACTGCCAGGTTTGCCCATCTAGGATTTCACAGTGAAAATCTAAATCTAGAGGGGGAGGCATGGGGTTTGGGTCCTGCCAATGGTCATCATTGGAGAGAGTGGTGGATGCAGTGGAGCTCGTAGCTACCACAGCGTTGGATCTAAGCAGCCAGATGGCGTCAACAGCCCTGAGACAAGGGTCACCAGTTGAGCAGGTACTGAAGCTGGAAAGATGCAGAGTAGTCTGGAGACAGTCTCGGAAGCGAAGCTTGAGAAGTCATCCAGCATGGCTGCTGGATGGAGGGAAGAGAGAGGAGGGGGGGGGGGTTGAGGTTGAGCATCAAAGGACGAGAGGGAGTCTTATAGGCAAGTCGGTCACAGTTGAGTGAACTAGGTCAATGCTGCTAAAATTTAGGCTGAACTAAGGGGCTCAGACCGATTCTACTTGTATCCTGAAGCGAACCTAGGAACCATCCCAATTGGCTCAATTCAGTTTGAGATAGTTTGGCAAACATTGGTGCTAACAATCTGAGTATAGGATATGATTGGTGCTAACAATAGGATACCGACATGTGACCACAATATAGCCATAATTCCAAAAGAAGAAATCTATAATACCTTCAAAATTGGCCTATTCATCCATAAATATTATGTCAAAGGTTCCAGACTATAGCAAGTTGTCGGATTCTGTGCCTTTCCCATAACAATATAGTAAATGTATTTAAATACCCCTTTTTTAGGGGAGATGTGTTCAGAACTTCAGATGCTCGATAAATAACAGCGATAATTTATATTAAAACATGGCACTTTGTTTAAAGGGTTCGGTACTTGAGTCTTGAAATGATACTTCTGAGTGACGTGCCATGCCATGCTATGTCCAAATGTCCAAAATTGCTGACACTTTCAAAAAAAAGAGAGTCTAAATAACACAGATACAAAGACCTATGAGACTCATTTTATCAGAACTCGATTTAATCTAAAAGAAACGGAGTTTTCCCAAAAAAAATGAAAGAAGAAACATGTATCAAATGTGTTATTAGTTGTTTCCTTCTCATGCTAGCTCAATTTCATCATGAGATGAATACTCGAGCTTGATTCATTGCCAAAATCAGCAATTGGCTCAAATGGGCAATTTGGCTAGTGGAAAATGTTTTCACATGCCGAAACCAAACGAGACACCAGAAGGTTCTCATGCAAGACTTTAATCCCTAAAGATATACTTAGAAATAAACAAGCATGGCTAATATGGTGTCTCATACATGCCTATACCATGTCCATCTATCACCTGAATCAAGGATGGCCGAACCGTACCGAACCAGCCCAGTCGAGGACCAACATGGTTCACCCTCTGACTTCTGGTTCACACTTACTAAACCTCTGTTTATTAAAACCCCCTGTTCGGCCTCTAACAGCATGGTACACTTATTAAACCCCCCCCGCCCCACAAAAGGTTAGGATTAGGGTTTCCATTGGCCCTCCCCCTTCTCTCTCTCTCCCCTCTCTCCTCTCTTTTCTCCCTCTCCCTATGTTTGGAACGCCCCGGAACAGTATAGCAGGGACCTGTACCGCACCAAAACAGTCACTGACGTATGACTTTTGGCCTTGGTTCGGCAAACTTTGGTCCTGCATCAACAATGACATGCAGCAAGAATTGACACAAAGCACAACAGCACTTTTAAATTTATACCATGACTCTTACATACTTCCATAAAGGTTTTACAATGTTTAATAAGATGAAGTTAACAAGTCCAGACTCATTGACAACATTTTTAGTGTTGTTGAATATATCAGATGAATGTTTTTTTCCCATTGTTCCATCATGGTTCTGAAGAAACATGGTCAGGGTACCCGCAGAAATACCATCAGTTTCATTTCGATCCAGACCATGCTAAGGCTAGGATGAACCCTCTAACTGTTAAAGGTCCACTTGGACAGTTCAAGGACACTGATGCACCTACATGGGTGATGTGTTCCTCAGACAATCACATTGTGGCTGCGTATGCTGAATGACCTATAGTTAGTTATTGCCTCCTGTCACCTCCTCAGATATTCCGGACATGAGGAGGTCATGTGCTAATTGATTTCTTCTCTATTCAGTCTTGTATTTGCCTTTCAAGGAAAGACAGTGAAGCTGAATAGGAAACAGTATCGTTATCTGCATTGTATGTGATGAGTGTAGGAAATTTACCCTCGTATCATCGTCGGCATCATCATCATCTTCTGTACCATCACTATCACTTCTGCTATTGCTTTCTTCATCTTCAGTATCATCATTCTCATCATCATCATCCTCAGAAACTTCCAGCCATTCAGATTCAGATGCCTGTACATTTAAAATAGCAAAAGCAATTAACAAAAGCTATACTCAAATCAAGAGGTACATGGATGACTTATAGTGCATCTATGACAAAGTCTTTGGAATACTGTCTCATCAAGAAGTTTATAGTTTAACCTAAAATTTAAGAAAAGGAAATGAAGGAATATAACACTTGAGGATAAATCAAGTATCATTATAGCAGTTCAATATCTAAATGATAGATGCTCATAACTATAGGAAATAACCAAGTGTGCATCCAGATATGCCCTAGTTTCTTATGATTTTACTAGCTCTTCACGCAATATGCTGTCTTTTAGAAATAATATAAAAAGGCTCAATTGACTTATAAACATGATGCAAAACAGCAGTATTATACACATGATTCCCAGACCGATGGTACAAGGGACGCCCGCATACCAGATCGTACCAGGCCTGGATTGACACGGAATAAGGGATGAACTGAAGATGAAAAGAGAGAGAAAGAGAGAGGGGAGGGAGGGAAGGAAAGGGAAACTGGCGATAGTCACCAGAGCATTGCGGAGGCCACCGGAGGGCCACCAAGACCTTCCAAGCACTGCGGTCCTCCGCGAGAGAAAATGAGAGTAGAGAAAGATAGAAAAGAGGCGAAGGGAGAGAAGAGGAGCGATGGAAAGGCAGCAAGGAGGCCACCAAATAGCTACCGTGGGAGCCAGACGGCCCAAAAATGCCCCACGATCGCCACGGTTCGAAACAAGGGCGACGCCCCTATTTCATCGTATTTCTTTAGAAACGTGATACATAGCAAAGCCGGCAATGGATGAAGCTGGCAAATCCATTGCCAGTTTTACTATTATCGTGTTTTTAAAGAAACATGATGAACAAGGGCGTTGCCCCTATTTCGAATCCACGACAACCGTGGAGCATTTTTGAGCCGTCCGACGGCCTCCCCGCTATCTTTTCCTCACTCCTCTCCTCTCCCTCTCCCCTCCCCCTCTCTCTATCTTTCTCTTCTTGCATCTTGCTGACCGCGGAGCCTCGGAGGCCTCAGCGGCCTTGTAGGGCCATAGCTGGTCACCTTCGGCCTTTCCCTCTCCTTCCCTCCCTCTCTCTTCCTTTCTTTCCTTCTCCCTCACTCCATTTTCACCAGTGTTCTAAATCGAACACCCAAACCACACCGATTAGCCGCCAATACAATCCGACATACCCCGAATCATCCGGTTCGGGCCAGTTCAGCAAAACATGCATGATTCAATTTTTATATTCTTTTAACATAAAATGTTTTGGTCAATATAAAGAAAATATAATACAAAACCATGGAGTTAATGAAAATCGGACCACCACAGAATTATGGATTTAAATGAAACTAACCGGTATTATACACTTCCACTCATCAAGTTTGCTGAGGTTAAGTGAATATAGATCATCGAGTGTAATTTCTCGATCCTTCACTTCCATCATTCCTCCATACAAGTAAAGCATATCTTTTCCCACAACCATGCAAGAATTAATACGCCCACAAGGCTTTACTGTCTGCAACCCAAAACATGGTCAGTAAACACAAAAAAGCAAATGGCAGAGGTTTGACTTCAAAGTGTGAGCAACCAACCTCTGATGAGCTGCATGCTTGCAGATCAGAATTACAGCCCAGTCGCTGTACCTTTACATCTGATACCCTGGTTGAGGCAACATCATCAAGGGAAGAGTTCTGGTCATATGAGAAACATCCTGGGTGCCATATTGTACATCAGATGTCTCTTCATAATACTCCTGCTCATCCCCATCATTTGCTTCAGACATCTCTATATCATCTCGACTGTCCTTGCTGGAAGAAGCAGAATCCTTTATGGGTTCATTTCTTTTGCAACGTTTTACCTACAAGAAAATTACACAACATACAACAATCAAGTTTAGCATAATATTAACCAACAAAATACACATTCTTCATGGTGAATGGAAATCAGAAACTAAAATCTGAAACTAACAGACATTGTTGACCACTACAACAGAAAATAAGTCATGGTGTTAAAGAACAATTCTTGTGACTGTTATAAATTATAATATTTGCAACATGAGGAATGTGACCAGATCGAAGAAAATAACAACAGGAATATAAGATAAAAGCCTTTATTATCATTATACTAATCAAAACAAGAAATAATTGCTCCTACAGATTTTTACCTGTTTGGCACAATGGTTAGTGTTTTAACAATCAAACCATGAAATATAACTAATGCATAATGAGTGCCCTGAAACAGTTGTAACCCCATCATGGCTTTCATACAGGTAAAACACAAACCATATGGCTGAGCCCATGACAATGTTCTAACAAATAGTCATCTCCCTTAAAACATTAACAGTTTTTAACAATTATTGTTGCACCACAGTCATAATTGTTAGCCAATATAATCGCTCATCACAGAAACTGACATAGTGACACATAATAGCTATAATATAAAAGCTATAATGGACATTATCATGGTCTAGCTTTCTACCAGGTTATGCAACAAGCAGGCAACATGCTACTTTCTTTGTATTAAAAAAAATCATTAAAGAAGAAATATTAGAACAAAATCATAGCATTCAGTGACTTGTGTTTTTCAGATAACGATTAAAGTAGTGTTGCAGATCAAAAGGCATCAACAAGAGAACTCTAAGACAAAACAATTGCACATACTTTATTCTGAATGAACTTTTAGAAGTATGCTAATTGCTAAGTATACCTTGTCTTTAGCAGACTTATCCTTCCGTAGCTCCAGAGGATACCTACAGAATAATGCAAGAAAATGAGCTCAAACAAAGGAACAAAATGAAAATTATCGATGAATGCAACCTTATGAACTGTTCTTTTATGCTATAGCTTTGATGTTAACAAGCTTCTAGACCATCTACAAAGATATCTTTTGGAAATAGATCCACTCGTGAAAGTTATACATTACAGATAAGTAAAATGGCAGTCATTACTCCATCAGCCCTGTCAAATTCCTTTACTTATCATACTTCATGTTTGAGTTATTTATGTGTATCACACATTATACTGAGTACACACTTTATAGTTTATAGCATATGCATAGTATTCATGTAACACACATGAAAGGGAATTAGAACACCTGGGTGTTCACCACAGTTTTGTGGAGTACAACATGTAACTTTTTGTCAAATTCTTGTTGCTCAAGTTCCATGGTCCAAGGATCTACTTGAACTTGACTGAGAGCATAAAGAACCTAATGTCAACCAAGCCTGAAAAGAAACTAGTTAGCTTGGTATGTACTGGTCGGTATTAAATTTTTGAGCCTAGATATCCCTTTGAAACTCTAAAATTCAGCAAACTTTTGGAGCGCTTTGAAATCGTAGAAACCAGGTTTTATTTGCCTATGAATTTTGGAATAAAAAATTTGTTGTCTAGGCATTTCCAAGTAAGATTTTGAAAACACATGAGACTAATTAGTTCACAAAACTTAGGGTTTCCTTGTTTGTGGAAGCTATTGTTTCCAGATTTCAAAGTTGGTTTGCATTTTAAAATTTATGCTCAATTGAAAATCCTATTTATTTGCTCTTCAGGAATTGATACTTTGAAACAATGTTTTGGTTTCTACGTATATATACTTAAGTCAAATCAGTCTTCCCAAGAATCTCTTATACATGTGTGGCTTTCCTTTGGAGCTTTCTAATAAATCTTCTATATTGTATTCATGAAATTCTTTCAGAACTAAATACAATATGATAGTTGCAAATTTGCAATACATACATACATACATACACCTGGACCTCTAGCCAGGTAGTTGCACTTTTGGCCTCGTTCAAATTATTGAGAGAATTTCCATGGAACTCAATAATTCATATGGCCCCATCCACTTTACAAATGATGATTTTATCTAGCCTCATCCACAATAGCAAGAAGGTTTTATGTTACCTCTAGGATCAAAAACTAAAAAAAAAAAAAAATCAAGAAACTGTATATCATACAAATCAACTAAGAACTGATGAATTTTGCTCTTTTCATATTGCTTGAATCTTTAATTAGAAAGCTTTGGTTTCAATAATTCACTTTATTATGTTCTCACTGAACCTTTGCTTGAACAGTTTCTACAAAACTCTCTATGTGATTAAACACTATTATTTTAATCAAGGCTAAAATTCCTTGGACTATGTAAAAGATGCTTATCGAGCTATGTAGCTCAATCCCATCTCTGTTATCAAAGTTTCTGAGTAACCAGTGAGAGTTGGACTAGGTTTTAGAATAAAGATGAATAAAATAAAGTTGCTTATTTAGGTATGCAAATTAATCCCATCATTGTTATCGAACTTTTTGGAGTAATTAGTGAGAGTTGGACTAGATTGCAGAAGTAAAGATGAATCAGCAAGGTTCGGCTTTTGGATGTGCATTTTGGGATCTGGTGATCATTGAGGCAGCACCAATCATATAGTAGATTAGACAAGCATTGTTTGTGACCTTAAAGGTATAGCATCAAATGCACTGGATTTTGTTCAAATTTTGTACCTGGATTTCATCTATGAGTAAGACTTATGGTTTGTATTACAGTTCTTAGTTATATTCTCTTTTAATCATATGGTTTGTTAAAGAAATGCTTAATGTTATTGCAACCTTGCATCCATTTTATTCATTACGACAGTCACATTTTGGGATTCAAACAAGCTCAAATTTGGGTTGTGACCTTAAGAGTTTGTATCTTTCTAAATTCCAACTTCTTCATACTAAGCCTGGTTGAGCTCTTCCATGCCTTTGCCACCTTTTTTGGTCTGTGAGATGTCGTCCTATATTTGTCACAGTAAACGAATCACCTACAACAGTATTGGTGGGAAACTGGGCATATTCACACAATAAAAAGATCCAGCTAGGCTAAACTATAATCTGGCCTCTTCTTTAATTCACCTACTCTCTTCCTTTACTTCAATTTAGCATATTACTTCAATCAGCCCAAAGATGCTCATAGGATACCATCTGTCTTACCATGGAAATGAAGTGCAGCAAGCACAGGCTTTAAAACAAACATCATTATTAATGTACAATATCTTGAATTTGTCATCTAAATGCGAAACACCCTGACTAGTGTTGGTATGCATAGTAATACAAGATGAAGAGCTAGCCAATTAATGGACCATTAATCTCTGTTTTAGTGCATCTATTCTCTCCCCTTAATGCAATTCAGAAATTGCATCTATGGGCCCATCAATGTCTATTGCAAATTCACTATCTGATTACGGACATCAACATGCTTATGGTGTATTTCAATAGCTAGAATCTTCTAACAAAGGATGCTGCACCAACATTGGACTTGAGAATCTCACTCCTACGCTCACTTTATGTAGTTTCTTTCTTTGAGAGCTCGGAATCCCACTTCTACACCAGAACTTTCTCCAACACTCATTGCCTCTTTCAGATAACCAAGAAGTTTACCTAGCACATGCTTTTATCACTTCTCTAGTACGCTTCTTATGATTACAATCAATTTCTTGCTGAAGATTAATGTCAATGATGACTAAGGTATGCTTAGAATCAGTCAGCAATAAGAGGAGACAATTATCGGAGAGCAGGAAGGTTATGTACCTATACACGAATGCCTGTATCTATAAACTCAAAATGTCTATAGATAAATTACTGTATGTGAAAGCATAAGTGGAAAGCTAAAAATTGGTTAACAACCTTTTATCAACTTCGTTAAAACTCAAGGACATCAATGAGGCTGTGAACTTCCAAGTTAAAGAATGCCTATGGCTTCTACACCAATATTGGCTGACATCTTAGAAGTAACTAAAGAAATAAGCCAAGGCTGTATGTAGGTGGTTACCAGCTTGATGGATGGTCTTTTAAAAGATTTTAGGAATTTTGTATTTCTGTTCTAGGAACTACAATAATTGCCGATTTCTCAAACTTTGCAAACTCCCCACATTAGTAAATCTCTATATAAGAAAATTACCAATGTGTGCAAACTGTATAATAAAATCTATTACATTCATATCACCTGATAGGCATATTATCTTTTAGCATTAAGCTAATGCTCACTTTTTTAGTATTCAATTGCTCAGCATGAAAGATACCAAGAAATAACCTTACACTTTGCAGAGAAATAAATGTATACAGTCATATCTCACCATAAGAATCAAAAAGGAGAGTCATAACAAACTTAATAGTTATACCCTCTCAATGTCTAAAGACCAATCAGTAAATCAGTAAATATATAAGATGAACGTACCACCGATGGCTGTCTAACTGAAAGCCATAGAGCTCATTCATAAATAAGCTCATAAGTACATCGCCTACATCAGTAAAGCACAAGGGCAAAATCAGTGACAATTAATAAGTTTTCGTGACAAATCAAATGTCCAACACTGAGAAGATGTTAAAGAAGAGGAACATGGGAATAAAGCTAGCAGCAGCAACAATTGCAAATCTCTATCATACATAATACAAAAGGATTGCTTGAGATAAGAAAGACTGCATTTAATTAAAATTAAACACAGGATTGAAGAGCTTAATTAGGTTACAGATTTCAGATAGAACAACGCACACGAGAAGGCATATTCGTATCAAACCAAGACAGGAAAACTCAATAGGCTTTCACAGCCTCATAGAGGGGGAGGTGGAGGTTCACACCCTATGTTTTGCTCCTGCACCTACCTTCCATTTGCAATGGAAACATTTTTACATTTTCGCTTGAAAAGAAATATTCTCAAGACCATTTTGATTTTGACATTGTCAAACTTTCATTAATTGCCAATAAGCATAATGATAGATGACCAATAGTTGGCTACCACAACAACCAGTGAAACAACACATGACCACAGTTAAATTTAAAGGAAAATCAAATAAACAGTTTGACAGCATCATTTTTGCTTTACCTGGTGAAATAAATACTTCTAACTTAATACTGAACATGTTATATAAAAGTCTAAAGCAAAAAGAATGGACAGTCCAACATTATGTAAAAGAAAATCCATAACAAGAAAAGAAGAGTATATAGTATATGCAGCATAAAATAAGACAAACCTTCAGCTTCCATATCAACAACACCTCCAAAAAGGAGAGCCCGCTTCTTGTGAACACACATAGAAAACCCAGCACGAGGCCCTGGAGGCATCCCACTCTTTTAACCTACAAATACATTAAATAAGAATATACCTTTCAAAAAGAAAAAAGAAGAAGAAGAAGAATAAAGGAAATGACACAAAAAAAAAGACTATAAAAAACAGAAAAGAAAATGAGGAAGTACTAGGCATGAGGTTAAGCTTCAAAACTTAAGGGTTCCAGAGGCAATTGGATCCATATACTGAAATATGCACAACAGTCTTTTTATATTATTTTCACACTGTCTGAATATGATAACTAAAGTCATCGCTACATGTCCTTCAGGAATGAAGTAAACATTTGAACTCCAGTGCTCATCATGATCAAAAAAAAAAAGCAGTCCAGCACCATTTTACTTCTAGTGAATCTTGTGCTCTGTAGACAGCCAAAAGTTTCATGGTTTGGAACCTAGCTGGAGTTAATAGTCCTTGCTCACCCTCTTGCATAAGTGAAGTCTTTGCTAGTTTCAGTCATGTCTCCATTTCATTTTATTTTCTGCCAAAATTTTTTACCGTAGGTCAAATCATTCATTTATGGAGATTGAAGCCATTGTTTACAAATTTATTTTCTTCTCAGACAAGGGTTTCTTGTTAATTATGTCGACCAAGTTATACAACTGAAATATTTGTTGGATATAAGCATGAAAATACAGCATCTCAATTTTCAATTATATTTCTAAAAGATGCCTTTCCCCAGAAAAACATCTGCTTTGTGCTGAAGTTTGCACATATGCCTATTCTCACATATACTTTTACGGTTTTTACCCATCATCAGCCAGTGGGTAGTGCTTACCAGATAAAGGCAGTCATCTCACCATAGCCATATACGGTAGCAGTTCAAAGTGCTACCATAGTATCTGGCAAGCAACCATAGATTAAAACCAGTAGGGAAAAGAATGAGAATTTCTGCTGAAAAGGAATAAAAAGCTACAGAATGATTTTATATCATGGACTAACAATAGTAGAAATTAGCCACAAAATCCCAAATAAATCATCGATTCAGATTCAATAATATTGCACTATAAAGCAAATGCCCACTTTAAAAATTTGATATCCAGACAATTACAGTGCAAGCATATGATTAAAATATAATCGGTAAAACTACTAGGCAGCAAAGGACCTTGCTCCATTCCCATGTCCGAGGATCAAGAGACCAGATGTCTGAATGAACATTCCCTTTCTCTGAGCTATTTTTATCAGATACAACTTCTTTTGAATAGCCACCATACAGAAATATCTGTCCATACAAACTAATTTCAGTAAGGTGAAGACAATCTTGATCTTTTTTCTTTTTTCTTTTTTTTTTTGGAGACAACTGATGCTTGAACTGCGACAAAGGAACAACTGCAAATACAAACTAGAACAACTTATGCATATCTGGAAGGTAAAACCATAAAGTTCAGATGGAAAAAGAAAATTTGATCTTAAATTAGGAAAAAGATTCAGGCATATGGTTTCTTAAAAAGGTCAAACTAACAACCAGGATGGATTAGTTAATATACCAACAAGGTAGCTTAATGATCACAGTTAACTGAGAAGACAGTTATAAATTGAAAAGACAGTTATAAATTGTAAGATGAAAATGCATAGAACAAACACAAGTACTCAAGAGTTACCTGATATAAATCAAACTATAAGACCTAAGCAAGAAACAATATTACATGAATGTGGGTAAAGTAAATAGAAATCAGGAACACTCGATGGTTGCAAGCCAAGGCTTGCTCCTCTACAAAATACTTCTTGTTACTTCCATCCATGCCTTTTGTGATTTATTTCCTGACATTTTAGAACTCCTAAGACCCCCCCCCTGCCAATTTCATCTCCGTCATACATTGCACACAACCAAAATATCCCTGATGGTTTTCCCCACATACTATCCACCATGGTATTCTAGTCGAATTTCCTCTACTCAACTGATTCCACTTGAGAAACTTGAATGTAAAATAATTTTTCAAACAACCACAGATATTTTAATTATATATTGTATGCCTGAAAGTTGAGTAGACAGGAACTCTTCATTGACTTAGACATGGTCAAGAGCGCCTCGAATTTTTTTTTTTTGACAAAATATTACATAGTAATGTTAGACAAATAAACCAGGGTAATTGCATCACTGAGCTAGCCTCACAACCCAATACCCTTTAAAAAAGTTTGACCACTAATTCATATTTCTTTCTCAGGATTCCTCATCTTTAAAAAGCAAAAAAAATGAAAATGATATCCAATTTCAATTTCATCATCATTTGATGGCTCATATGACAAAATCATATAAGTTCATTGACTCCTCTAATGTAAGGTTCACACTGAGGTGGATGACACAAATTATGATTCATTATCACTTCGACAAGCACCTCTCTCCTAGAATTCCACTGATCCCTTAATCAAGTCAAAGAGAATTCATAAACAGCAAAACAATTCAAACAATTACATAAGACCGACGAGGCAGTGTGTTTATGTACATATAAGTATGGAAAGAGAGTGTTCAACAAGAATCATAATCATAGAAAACAAATCCTGTCAGTGCAAAAATTACACGGTAAACCATACAAATATAAATCATTCTAACGATCATGATAGAATAACTAATATGCCTATAAAGTAACAAATAAAAAAAATCAAACATTTTACAGTTCTCTTACATGTGCATCAAGTATTGATAATTTGGAAAGGTCCTAAGATGAGATAAAATTATTTAATCCATTGTTTGTCAATATTCAAACTTGTTGAAATCTGGTTGAAATGTGAACTGAGATGTGCAGCTCATCACAAACGGTTTCAATAAAAGTGGTGTGTCTCATAATTTCTCACTAATAAAATTTGCATTCCAGTTCTCAATGGAGGATTTATTAAAATTCTCTGTCGTGCAGGCACGCATGCTCTCTTTACCCATAGACATGTTTATATTTGAATGACAAGTGTGTCCAAATCCAATGAAAGTAATACAGAATGGAAGTTTTGATTATACAGACAAGGAATCAGCACCTCCAAGCCCATAACATCTAAAAGTCTTGCAATCAGAGAGAAGAGAGAGAGAGAGAGAGAGAGAGATGCTTTGAGGGTTTCATACCAATAGATTTAACACTCCCACTTAACAATATCAAATAACAAGATATATGACTAACGTAATCTATTATTTCGATGCGTGGCAACACAAATATTAGTCCAAATGTGTTTCAAGATGTGCTAACTTTAACCAAAGTGGTGGCAGCTATCTATTTGGCCAGTCTAGCTCTACTAATATCCTCTTTGCTGTCTCCACTTATTTTGGTTTCTCATAATGGGATATTCAAATTGAAGATCAACACCTGTTATTATAATCTGCACCATTGAAAATGCTTAGAACCAAAATCATGTGTTTTGATCATCCCTAACCGGTGCATCAAGTGGACAAAAATGAACTGTTAAAATGATATGAGATCATGTTTTGTTATTTTCTTAGCATTATTTAGATCTATTGATTTTTGAACCTATATATACTTAAACATGTGTAGATCATGATTAATAGGTCGATTCTCAATCTAAATGCTTCATCATGTATTTTAGCATACTAGCAAAATAGAAATCTTCCATATTTGTGTCCACATGATATATATATTACAGACCACTAAAATATATGATTTTGATTTCTAGATATTTTTATGATACGGATCATGATCAATGGTATAGAACTTCAATTTGGATGCCCCATTATTGATTTTGGAATTGAAAGGCATGTAGTCCTTACCATCTATACTTACATACACATTACCTGATGTAACAGTAAGAGCCAAAAATACATTTACGGGTAAATTATATACATCAATTATTAAAAAGCACCATAAATCTATAATAAAATAATTATTTTCTTATGAATATTTATTTATCTTCAAATTAAAATTGACAAAGCCATTTGTCATTATATGCCAATATATTGGAAGCAAGATTCGCCATCTCAGTATCAAACCCATAATGGTACCATTCTATTATAGTGTCGAGAGGCAATACAGTACAAGACGGCGAGACGAGTGTCGGTATGGTAGGCATACCGATTCAATATTAGCAATAGTAGGAATGATATACCTGGTTCAGTACCACCAATATGGCAAATCTTGTTGGAAGACAACAAGGTAAAGTATTTTGTCAGATGTAACCATTGCAAGCAAGGTCTACCGAACCAGGTGATTTGGCTCGTACCGAATTGGATCAACACCAACCAAGAATGGGTCAACCCGGCATTCACTGAACCATCCCAAACCAGATGGTTCAGGCCATGCCGAACTGTACCAGCAGGATACCGATCCGGTTCCGACGAACAAACAGCACATCGGCCATCTCGGAGGAAAGGAGAAGAACGAGAGGGAGGAGCGAAGGAGAGGGAGAGGAAGAGAGGGCCTTCGATGGCCAGAGACCATCCAAGCTCTTGCCAAGCTTGGTAAGGATGGAGGGAGGAAGGAGAGCAAGGGAGAGATGCTTACCGGACAACTAGAGGCCCTCAGAGGCCTTTAGATGAACGGCGATGCCGCCATAACCTCTCCGACGGCTGGCAAGCCGGCTCCAAGGGAGGCTGAGGGCAGTTGAGACCGGAGGAGGGCCTCCACCTCCTCTAGTTCGAACAAGGTTTGCCCTATTTCATTTTTTTTTTGTCTTTTATCAGGTGAAGCCGACAACGCATGGATGATGGCCTCTGCCCTCCTACAGCCTAGGTCGCCCTCAG
The DNA here is from genome assembly GCA_000441515.1 of Elaeis oleifera. NCBI lineage: Eukaryota > Viridiplantae > Streptophyta > Magnoliopsida > Arecales > Arecaceae > Elaeis > Elaeis oleifera. The sequence continues at coordinate 506,184 of KE504761.1, read as the reverse complement.
CCTCCTCGCGGCGACGGTGACGTCCATCCGGAGGCCTCCGAGGGCCTCCTGTGACCTGGTAAGCATCTCTCCTCTCTTCTTCCTCCCTCCGCTCTTAACAAGCTCGGCAAGAGCTTGGATGGCCTCCGATAGCCTCCAATGGAGGGCCACCGAAGGCCCTCTCTTCCTCTCCCTCTCCTTCTATCCCCTCCCTTTCTTTCTCCTCCCTCTTTCCTTCTTTGCCCTATCGGTTCGGCCCAGCACGGACTGATACGGACCCATACCGAACCGTACCCCACGTCAGCCAGAACAAGGTCCAAATCTGGTTCGACAGTCCCTGGTTCAACCCGTTGGATCAATTCGGCCTCTACCGATTGCCCCTCTCAAAGCGTCTCATGTCTCTCTCAAAGGTTCTTCCAATGAAACCTTAGGCCCTCTCAATTTTCACCTCTCAAATGCCATCGATGCTGAAGAAGGTAGCTCTCTCTCTCTCTCTATCTCATGACTGCATCTGAAAGGGCTCTGGACTAAGGTGCTCCGGCATCCCATCTCTATCCCTCCCTCCCTCACTCTCCCCATTTTTGTGTTCCCTTCTCCCTCTCCCTCCTTTTATTTTCGAATTTTGAATTAAAGACGGCAAACCATATGCCGACTTTAGCTTAAAATTTGAAATAAAAAAGGGACCCGAAACAAACCAGAACGACATGATATCTATATTGTACTATACCATACCACCAAACAACCGGTATGGGTCCCAGTACCAGTGCGGCCAACCTTAATTGAAGGCATCATATTCAACACTTCAATTATCCTTAAAGAAATAGAATATTTGAACATAAAGTAACTTTGTGGGTTATATCATGTACATAACTAGGATTGCATTACTATTGTTCTTTACTAGTAGATGCACAGTATAAGAAAGCACCCACTTATTAAGCTTGCAAAATAGTAAAAATTTAGCTCGAACACAAGCAAAATCCAACAGATTGCGATACAGACATACAGCAACAAAAGTAACCTACAAATTCAACTACTTACCACCGGAGAAAAGAGAGAGATGAACTACATTATGGAATTAAAGGTGATGTTAATCAAATAAATTCAAGAAAAATGAAAATAATCTTATCCATATTGTAAAATTTATGCCCAGAGGATCGCTACGAAATGTGTCTTCTTGCATAAGCAATTCACTGAAATATTCGTAAAGACAATTTGGCAAATTGATGTGAGTCTCACGCCAGGTAAATGAGTAACCAAATAGGCATTGAAAAGAAAAGGAACAGATAAAGGGTACACTAAACTTGCTCAATATATGTACAATAAGACAATAACAATCACAATAATTTATGGTGTACCAAGTCTCATCACATCAAGCCTAATCTAAAAGTCAAACTAAGCCCAAATCTCTTTATACTTGCCATAGATGAACTCATAGCCAATATTCAGGACAATATATCATGACATATGCCATTTGACGATGGTATGTGTCAATTAATGAGAAAATGATAGGAATGAATGCTGAAACAGAAATGCCACAAAAAGAATATCCTTGGAATATGGGTCTAAAAATAAAGGTAGCGCAAATAGTGTAACTCAAACTTGAATGGAGATGAAAGTGAAACTTCAATTGATATGTTTAAGAGGTAATACAATGTAATCAGTTTCATGTCTTGCATGTGTCAGTATCAAAAAATGAATGCTGGGCAATCAACAAACCAAGAACCCAAGCATGGATGACCATTAGAACTAGGAAGGACAAGCTGAGGAATAAGAAATTAGATGAGGCATAACAGGGCAACCCATGATCACAAAGCTAGGGAGAGCCAATGAAGACAGGAAAGGCACATAGAAAAGATCTAAAGGGCACTATCATATAGAGGTACTTGGACAAGTAATAAGAGGAAAGAGAAGGGAAGACCCACAGTAAAACAAACAAAAGTGTAAAAAGAGATACAGAAAGTTGCAGGGACACTAAATGTAGTCCTAATAAGAATGATATATGAAGGATCTGAGCTCATATGTCCAATGGCTATGGTCATAAATCATAATTACAGAAAATTCCAAACCACACTAATATTTCCATACTAGATTTGCAAAACAGCAATTAGGTCCAGTCCATCCTGGCGGTATTGTGCTGAACCAGAGAGAGATGTGGTCCTAGAATGCATCTTGGGACCACAGGTCTCTGTAGACCAGGCCATCCTAGTCCATCCTGGCTAGGATGAACCATGGCAGTTGCATCACTAGGGTCTTAGCACCATTGTGACCTAGCAAAGCGAGACAATATAAGGGGAAGTTATAGAATGATGTTACTAATTACCGAATGCAGCAGTATGAAGCCAAAAATATGTACCAGCTGCAGCCAAGATTATAGTTTTCAAATACAAAATTTATGAAGATTAATTAGACAATATAAACATGAAATACAGCATGATCGCCTAATATAGATGCTCAATATGAATAGATCAACTGAGCAAGAGGAATAATAAACAATCCAAAGATCAGCATACAGCAAGAAATGTAGTTTAAGAGAAGAAGATAATCTACTAGTTGACTTACTTGATCTTGGAAAACAAAAGTTGAAAACCACTCCTCGCACTAGGCCACATGCATCCAGGCCGAGGTTTTATTCTTGCCACTACAGTTAGAAATGCATGTATTTGTTATATACATAGATAAACAGATTGAGAAAGGCCCACCACCAACCTAAATACCTAATGCAAAGTACTAATAAAGCAAAGATGGCCCATAAAAGAAACAAGCTGAAGATGAAATATAAAACTATAACCTAATGCATGCTACCAATTGACCAAAAGCTCAAGTAACATTCACCTTGAACTGATCGAGATCAAAAACATGCAAATCATTAAAATACCTGCAAAACCATAGCAAATTCGGATATAATTACATTTTATGATTCCATACACAATACAAGAAACTAATAAATTCTTAGAACTTCTAAGAAGGATACATGGACATTTATAGGAATGGTAATTTTGGATGATTTGGCAAACAAAAACACAGATATAGAATAAAATCCAAGAACAAAGACGACATTGTTAAGTAAATTTGTTTATTTTACATAATTTAGGAACTGAACAATATGGGCATTTGCTTCTGCATGATTCGCAATGCACATGCATGTAGATATTCTAACTAAATTTAAATTTTCAAAATCAAGAACCGAATCCATTTTTTGCCTAATGGTTAAAAGCATCGATTTTTTGCTGCATGAAGGAAAGGAGATGGACATGTGTAAAGGAGAAATTTTTTGCCCAGGACAGCCATTGAAACAAAATATATATAAGTAGCACACGTGGATATACATGTGCATTATTTAAAAACATGTACATCATATATGATGCTCATAAGTATCAATGCTCTATGCACAACATGTTAGTGGCATCTAAGTAGAGAAACACCATTCCTCGACTAAACATCATATATTTTGGATCCTAAGATATGTAATAGGATTATAGCAAGCTGGATGCGGTGGCAAGGAGCTTCTATATTATTACTATATGATCAACAAACCTTGAAGCCCTCAAGGAAATTTATAGCAATAAGGCCTAATGTTTATGCAAGGTATGCTGAACCGGTACTGTCGGTCGTATCGGCCGGCCGGCGGTATGGTTCGGTACGGTTTTGTACCGTACCGAACCGACGAAGGCGACCCGAATCGGAAGAAGAAAAAAGAGAAAGAGAGAAATAGAGAGAGAGGAGGAAGAAATAAAAGAGGGAGGGAAGGAGCCAGCGGGCCGCCGGACGGCCTCCAGCTGGCCGCCGAAGGGCGCAGTCCGTGCAGGCGGCGCCGCGGGCGTGAAACAGGGGCATGGCCCCTGTTTCGCGATTTTTTAAAAAGATAGTTTTAAGTGAAGTCGGCAAATAGTTTGCCGACTTCATGATTTTTTTTTTTAAACCATTAAGTCGGCAACGCAGTTGCCGACTTCATAAGTTTAAATCAAAAAAAATCAAAACAGACCGTCTGTTTCGAAAAAGAAGAAGGGGGGCGGAGCTGCAGAGGGGCTCCACCCGCGCCACCGCCTCAGGCTGTCGGCGTCAGTTCATCGGCCACCGGGGCCTCGCGACGGAGGCGCCGTCCGTCCGGTAGGTCCCTCCCCTCGAGCGCTCTCTCTCTCTTTCTCACTCTTTTGAAGCTCTATCGGACGATACGGGGCTCAAAAGCCATCCGACGGCCGCAGCTGGCCACCGCCGGCCTCCAGCAGCTCCCACCTCCCTCCCTCTCCTCCTCTCTCTCTTTCTCTCTCACTTTCTCATTTTTTCCTTCCGTACCGTCGGTATACCAAATTTACCGACCGAATCGTGCCGGTTTTTCGCCAGTCCAGTACGATACGGGGTGTACCGATCGGTTCGGCACGATATGGCAAACGCTGGTTTATGGCTCAGAATGCTGGCAATCTAGAGGGTTCTGAAAAAAAAGTGAGAAAATTAAGAATGTTAAGATGGATTATGGTAAAACTAAACTGAGGAATGAGTATATTAAGGTTTTAGGTAATGCAATATGGGAGTACCGCGATCACATATGATTAGTACATAGACATACAGGAGAAGGAATCTCCCCTCCAAAAATGAAAACAGTTCCTAATGAATTTGGCGGTAGACGACAGGATTCCTAGTTTATCCTGATTCGACATTAGAAGTATATTGATTGTTCCCCAATAATCAAATACTTTTTTCTGTAAATACTGCATATTTGATTCCATCCATAAATCCCTGGCAATCTCTCACATTCGGCTAGAGAAGAAATTAAAAAAACAATAAATCCTATAGGTTGACGCCACAGATTCCAGGGTTTAAGAAGGCACCCGTCCTTGCTGCTAGAAGCAGGCAACCCACACCAAGCCACCTCCCAACGGTCTTGGACGTCCCATCTTGCTTTTTTCTCCTTATTTCTGGTTGAATACCAAGTCTCCATGTCCCCAGGGTGAGTTCTAACACAATATACTCCTATATCAATGTATGGTTCGTTGATACACCTTGGTATGGCACATGGCACATATACATGAAATGTTGAACCGCCTCGAACCAAGTGGTTCGAGGCATGCCAAACCATAGTAATGGCCAACCAATGCTTTTCAGGTGTTCGATTTGAAACGTCAGTGAAAACGGAGCAAGAGAGAAGGAGAGCAAAAGAGAGAGGGAGAGAAAGGAGGGGAGGAAAGGAGAGAAAGCCCGGTGATGGCCCATCGAGGCCGTTGGAGGGCCTTCGAGGCTTCGTGGTCGTCCTCAAGAGAAGATTCGAGAGAGAGATAGAGAGAGGGGTAAGGAGAGAAATGGAGAGAGGGGAAGGCAGCGGAGAGACTATCGGAGGGCCGCTGGGTGGCCATCGTACTGCCGAATGGCCAAAATTGACCCCACGAACGCTGCGGATTCAAACGAAAATGACCTACCCCTATTCATCACTTTCTTTTAAGATGATGCATAGTGAAGCTAGCAAATCTATTGCTAGCTTGTTTGTCGGCTTCATTGTGTATCGAATTTAAGAAAAAAAGGCAAAGAACAGACAACCACGGTATCCATGGAATCGATTTCAGCCGTCCGACGGCCTCCCTGCCTCTTCCTCTCCCTCCATTTCTCTCCCTCCCCCTATCTCTCTATCTCCTCTTGTGGAGAACCACAAATCCCTAGAGGCCTCAGCAGCCCTCCAGTGGCCACTGCCGACATCTTCATCGACCTACCTTTGCTTCCCTCCCTCCTCCCCCTCTCTCTCTTTTCCTCCCTGGTTCACCCTTATCTCCATATCAATTTAGGCCTGGTACGGTCTGATATGGGGTTGTACTGACTCATACTATCAGCCAACCAGCATAGTTCTGATTCTGAGTTGGCGAACCTTGCCTCAATATGTCTAGGTATGATAAATGCACCACAATGCCGTATGGTCAGTTCTTGGTATAGCCCCATTCAGATTTGAGTACAATGGTAATCTGCTGGATCTGAACACCGCAGGAGAGAGATTGTTAAGCAGCAGAATGAGGTGGAAACTGAGAAGACTAAGAAGAAAAAAATGGAAAAGAGAAGAACATAAAAGATGGTTGCATCTCTTATTGCTTTCAAAATAACTCACATGCAACTCTAAAAAAACCCACTAACAGCCGGCAGCCCCTACTTTAAACATCTTTATTCTTAAATATGAACATGAACCTAAAGTAAATAGCTGCCCAAAACATTCTTTTAACCGAGTAGCCAGCTCATTATTAGACTCACATCAGGACTCCTAATATAGACACAAACTGAAACAATAAAGTGACTGAATTACCAACTAAGTCTCATGTGTCATACATAATTATCTCAAATATACTGACCCCCTAATTAGATAATAAAACAATAAAACCGCATTGAGAACCACTCCTAATGCATGACTTCATCAAATATTGATTAGATGACTTGTTGGAGTTGCACAAACTAAGAGCAAGGTGATGGAGAATCCATTGGGATGATATGAACAATGTACAACAAACATCTGACGGGACTCATAGGAAGATGTACTTTAATTTCTGTTGAAAGATGTAAAAGAGAAGACCTAAAGTGGTTTAGATGAAGGTTGTAAGGAAGAATGGAAAAGCTAAGAGTCATGTCAAGGGGAGCTTTATATATGAACTCCTGGGGAATGAGGATCCATAAAGCTATCCCCAAATAGGTGGGATGAGGTTTGATGGTTATGGTTATGATAGTAAGATATGAAATAAATGATATAGGAAGCCACATTTGCTAAATGAGAGTGACATTCCATTAACAAATTTAGATTGTTTTAACGAGTGGGATTGCATTTAAGTGTTCTCACAACATTAGAATACGTATCTCATAACATCAACAAAGCAAGTAATCAAATAGATTCCACTATTACGAAATGTTTTTCCTTTGAAGGGTGCTATACTAAATAAAACAGAATCTTCTGATTGTGAACATGCGACCTAACTATTGACACCTGGAAATGCAGAACCATTGTTGAGGTGTTTCTATAGAAATACTTCAAGGTTCTTAAGCTATTAGTTTATGAAAGCCAATATGATATTGAGGAATTTGTTTCCTAAGAGTTTTTGTGAGCAACCAGAGGCACATGCCAAGGTCATCAAATAACAATTTCATTGGCTGACAAGGTGCAGAAATTTGGCAATTTGGTGATCCTATTTAAGGCTCAAGGGAGGAGTTCTTGCAAGCTCTATATGTGTGTGTGCACGCACAAAAATTTCTCTCTGTTGTCCAGGAAGCATGTATAGTTCAAATCACATTTCATGTTTCCAAAATAAATACATATCGGATATTGATACCAGTTGAATGCTTCTCAAAACATGTTTCATACTTGTGTTAGATATCCTATTTTCAAAGTTAATAAAACACACTGGATACTTCCAGATATACTAAAGATACTTTCTTGATACCTCCAAACATGAGGAGAAAAAGCATTTTCTTGTTCCTTTTTTTTTATTGCTAACCTTTCAAGCATGAATGGTCTTTTCCAGAGCCTATAATGTTAATATTAAAATATGAAGTACAGATTGGGGTCTATGGATTTGAATAATAACTAAATGATGACCTTGTAAAAGTTGATACCATCATACAAGTATGGACAATGTCATTTTAAATAGCCTATTATATACGTACATTCACATACATTTGTACATTATGTCTGTATGCGTGTATCTTTGTATGGAATACATATATATTCATTGATATACATCATATTGATGTATCTGTAGAGTATCATGTCTATAGCCCATATTCTTGTTGCACCACCAAGAAATTCTATGTGCCAAGCATCCACCAGGGTTGGTTGAAACAGGACCCTTGAGTTACTGCTGATATAGTTGGCTGATCAAGTAGATATAGAGAATTTGTATGAATCCCTTCCTAAAGTGTACCACCTCCTCAATAAATCAAATGGAAAGACTGCATGCATGAGCTGCATTAATATATGTCCACAAATGATATATTATCAATTATATAATGTGCACGGCTGCACGTTACCACCAATGCATGCAAGCCTTTCACAACTAGCTCTAGTACAACAAGAAAATATAAAGAAACTTAGAGAGTTGAAAACCAACAACTTTCAGACTAGCACGGTCATCATGCAAAAAATAATCAAATTAGCAAGACCTGTAAAATCTGTAATGGTTGAACCAAGTAACAACCTCACTTCTCTAAGAGTGTCATAAAAGCCACCAAAACAATAATCTTGTGCTTGTATAAGACCTGATAAGAAGAAATGGTTGGAGACTGAGAATTGTTGTACATATATTATGCTAATGAATTATGAAACATATAACAAGCATTAATAACACGTGTATAATTACATAGTTAACAGATTGTCATGCATATGCACAAGCACGGAACATGCACACACAACGTAACAAGCATGGATATGTGCAAGCATACATAAGACATGCACACACAAACAGACATGCAATGACAAACTCACTGCACCCAAATGTGTTGCAGAACCACAAACACATGCCACCACACTCACACTGACCCACCTAGCAGCTGCCATGACCGCCTGCCTACCCATGTCATCAATCATACAAGCATGCATGTCCATGCCAAACAGGCATGCATGTGATTGAATGCACATAATTTGACTGCATGTATGCACCATGCAAATTTGTGGGCAGAAAGCAATGCTATGCTTGTCATGTACTATCGAATGAATGAAAGATCTTATGCCCTTCTCAAGATTCTGAAATCATTATTTAGAGCATGCCAAGAAAGCAAGTTCTTGACTATTGCTTTATTTAGTTATTTTCGCTTCAATTTTCATTCACGAATAAAGTACACAGCATAGAAATAGGAAGAAAATAAATAAGCATTTTCCCACTTCTAAGATTTTTACTAATTATTAGTAAGAACCTTTCAATTTTCTCCTCGACCTTCTATCGGTAAACCCTCCAGCTCTCACACCAGAGTGGTGTGACTGCCTGCATGTACAAAAAAAAAAAAAACACTCCTGCTCCTAAAATCTCCCCAAACCTCCCAAAATCTTTCTCCTCTAATCTACATGGCCCTTCCTCCACCATTCCAAACAACTAATGCACTAATTTATAATCTTGCATACAATATTATCTAAGTTGCTAAAATTAAGTTATATGACACATTGTAGATTTATATATATATATAT
>KE504761.1:460963-484353 GCA_000441515.1 Elaeis oleifera | reverse complement strand
TTTTTCTTCGCATGAAGCCGCTCCTTTTCTCCCCTTAACCTCATCATAAATCCTAGCCACCTAAATCTCCATCTCTCATGTCACCTTCGATCAAATCACCGTCGTTCAACTCATTATCGGTGACTGCTCTTCGACTGATAAGTCGTATTTTTTTTTTATCACTATAGCCTGTTATTTTGGGCCTCGGTTGTCTCCGTGAGCCAGAGGGCGGTGGAGTTGGAGGGGGCCGCACTGGGGTGCAAGCTCGGGGAGGCCCTAGTGGTAAACATGACATTCGTGCTCTCACAGGTGGCGAATGAGAGCATCACCCCGGCAAACTCCTTCATCGAGTGAAGTCCTAAGGCTATGAGTTTTGGTACTGGTGGTACTTCATAGTGAATGATGACATGGTGGTATTTGCGGTGCCATTCGTGGAGGGGTGCAGGCGGCTGGTGCAGGAGCTCCAACCTACTGATGCTCCCACAAATCACAAAGCACCAGTGCTGGTGCTTTATGATTTTAACAATGTCCCATTTTATTGTTATAATGAATTCTTTTTTACTTGCCTCCATATTTTAACATGTAATTTGTTGAAATATTTTGCTCAATATTTTGCTAGAATATTTTGCTAGATTTTTAATACTTGTTATAGTGCTTAGAAATTATCATTGAAACATATTATTTTCTTGTGGTAATATTGTAATTTAGATGGATCGATTGTCAGAAGAGTTGCTTCCAATAATGGCATCTGTCATTGCAATATACATCAATCTTCATAGGGCCATTGTTTGTTAGCTGATGTATTACATACATATTATACTTATTTGTTGATCAGAAGAAATAATAATAGAAGAATGGTCAATCTTGGTGAGTATAATAGACATAAGATCAAGAAAATTAGTTTAAGGAGGATTGTATTTGATTCTGAACTGGCATGTATAGAAAATACGCACATGGATAGGAGAAGTTTTCATGCATTATATGATATATTACAAACTATTGGGAGATTGTCAAGTATTAAAAATATGCATGTTGAGGAGATGGTTGCTATATTTTTGCATATATGTACTCAGCATGCTAAGAGTAGAGTAATTAAAAGATAATTTGTAAAGAGTGGTGAGATAATTAGTAGGCAGTTTACAGTTATATTGAAGTCTATTCTTCTTTAACATAAAATATTGCTCAAAAAATCAGAGCTCGTATATGATAACTCAATCGACTATAGATGAAAATAGTTCGAGATAATTTTTCTAATTAGATGAATAATATTATATTAATTTAATTATTAAAAATATTTATAATAATATAATAATAATAGTAATACATTTATTTGCTATAGAATTATCTAGGTGCTTTAAACGAGACATACATTAGATGTACTATCCTTGACATTGACAAATCAAGGTACAGAACAAAGTAAATAGCTATGAATATTCTAGAAGTTTACAGTTAAGATATGTAATTCATCTATTTTACTTGATTAGGAAAGATCAGCTGTAGATGATAGAGTACCAAGGATGCTTTATCAAAAAAAAGTAGTTTAAAAGTGCCACAAGATAATAGTTCTAGTTATTTCGAACTTACTTTTTGACGCATATGTCGAACTTATTTTCTAATACGATTTTTATTTATGTTAGATTTTATTACAAGTGTGATGCTAGATACATAAATGGAGATAGATTTTTAACTCCATATAGGTATCAACGATATCATTTGAATGACTGGAGATAAAATCATCAATTGACAACATCATAAGAATATTTTAACTATAGGTACTTATCCGCTAGAAATATTATTGAAGATGCTTCAGATTTCTTAAAATGAAATAGGCAATTCTTAGAGGAAAGTTATTCTATCCTGTAAAAATGCAACCAAAAATTGTTAATGTATGTGCTTTTTTTCATAATCATATTAAAAAAAAGATGTCAACTAATCTGATTAATAATAAAGTGCCTGATGTCCTTATGATAAAAAAAATGACAATGAAGGAGAAATGATTGATCACATTGGGAATATCAATGCTTGGACTTAATTTAGGGATGACTTTGCGAAAGAAATGTGGAACCAATCCAGAACTTAAAGAAATGCTCAATATTGTTGTAAATTTTGTTATATATTTTATATCTTGTATTACTGTTTGATGTATTTAAGATTTTTTTAATATTTTGTGTTTCGAATATTATTTTGGATTGTCTATCTTAATATGAATTTTGTTACTATTATTTAAAATTTTTATTTAACTTATTATTATTATCATTTAGATTTGCAATATGAACATCTCTTATCTTTTGTATTAAATAATCATCTTTTAGATATAGATGCTTCTTCAAGTCAAAGAAGAAACCAGAGAAAGAAGCATCAATGGAATATGGAGCAAGTGTTATACTAATTGGATGTATCCTTAATTTGAAGAATGATCCTATGTGGAGAGAAGAATATGGCAATTTCAAGCCCGAATTCTTACTCCAATTGGAGAACATGATGGCAAACAAAATACCTAATTGTGGCATCAAAGCTCAGTGACACGTCTTTTCAAGGTTCAAATTGTTGAAACAACAATATGGTGCTATTTATGATATATTGAACATAACAGAATTTGGATGGGATGATGCGAGAAAATGTATTACTTATGATCAAAATATATGGGACAACTGGGTCAAGATAAATCCATAATATTTAATTAATTCTCTATTTTATTTAATTTTGATGCTTTAAGTATAATTTGCTCAATTTATATTGGTTCTTTATAATAAAGTTATCCTCAAATATCTAGTTTTTGGAACAAGCTATTCTTACACTTAAAGAAATTCTCGATCATATTTAGAAAGATCGAGTAACAGATCAAAGGGGTGAGGACCCTGTAGATGCAGCTGCTGAAATTCTTGCAGAAGCAATGAATAGTAAAGAGAAGATCCAATTTATAGATCCTACCGAATTTGAGAGTAATAGTTTCATTCCTCAAACTCCTATTGGTCATCCTCAACAAAGTGCATCTTTATCTCAGAACTAGTCAAGGTCAAGAAAAGAAAGATTTCTAATGAGGAAGAAGTTGCTTTTATAGACATCTTGATTGAAACTGTAAGCAATATTGGAGCAATATATAAAGCTTCAAATAAAGATATTGATAAGTTAACAGATTATTTTAGTTCTTATAGATGATAATGAATTGAAGAAGATTTATGAGGAAATAGCTAAGATTGAAGATTTAGAGCTACATGAGTCGTTAATCGTTAAAGCTGGATTGATAATTACTTGTGATAGTGTAAGTCTGACTTGCTTCTTTCATGACCTCAGAGGTTGAGAAAATATCATGTATTAGATGTTCTTGATTTGAGTCATAGTTAGGACATCTATTTTGTTAGTTATGGTTATCTTTGGTTCTGTGGTTGTTTGGTTAGATTATTTATAGTAGTTTGGTATGAGTCTATTAACTTTTGTAATGTATAGTTGTTCCAACAATCTACAAATGTGTTATCAGTAGTTTTGGATTTGAATATATTAATTTTTGTGATGTGTAATTATTCCAACAAACTACAAATGCTTCTTGCTGATGTTTGATTTTTATTCTTTTTTTGCTGATATTTGATTGTTTCTTGAGAAAGATATGTTAGAGATATACTTCCCACATTGAGAGTAGAATATTAAAATTATAGAACCTGACTTCAGTAATTTATTTAGTTGCTATTTGCATTAGACGATTTGCAATTAAAAGTCTATATATGTTATATGTTCCAATTATATAAAATTCAAATGCATGAAACTAATAATACACATATTCAATTTCATAACAAATAACAAAAGTTTGAAGTTTCGCAGTTTTGTGAGTACATGATCCTTACATATATTTTTTTCGAAACACATGATATCCTTATATACAGAATGATCTTTGCCTATTTCAGAGAACGGTAAGATGATTAGTATTCTACAGATATATATATTATTACTCAAATATTATTAATAAATGATACATGTATTAAAAGAGAGAAGTTGTTACATTTCAGTTAGGGTTGAAAATGAGTCGGATAAACTCCGACCATATCCATATCCACATTCAAATTGATCCAAATTCAAATGTATATTTATCTAGTTCGATCGGATCCAGATACGTATTCGAATATTTAGCATGAAAAATAGTCAGATATGGATATGAATCCAAATTTTTTATACTTTTTGGATATGAATCCAGATATCTATATGATAGGAGTCCTTATTCATCTCATCTCAGATTTTCATCCACGTCTACATCTTTTCTAAAATCCATCGATCCATTCTGTGACTGTGACTTTCTGACTCCCCATCCCTTTCCATTACGATCTTTTTGGAGCTTTGAGAGGCGAGAGCGATGGTTAGGATTTCTTTCTTATTTCTTCAATGGATCCATTAGTGATCTTCAATCGATAATTGATGATTGTCTTTACTTGCTAACATATTTAATGATCACTATCTAATATTAGAGGAGAAGAGTGAGAAGCAGAAATTTTTTGTTGGGATCTTTCATGATTGTCGGGTATGATTTTTAAAGATTTTCTCATTTTCTTAATCAGTTCCATCTGATTCATTGTAATGTACTTCTTTTTTGGCAATCGATTTTTACTTCCAAGATCTTTAACTATTATTTTTTTACGTGTTGATTAAGTATCGAAATTTTTTGCCAGATCTGATGCTAAATTTTTTTTCTTCTAATATTTTAGAATCTATATGGATATTCACATGATTAATTAGTTATGAGTTTTTAAAATCTTAAGATTATTGCTTCTGACTTTGATCATGTGCTACCATGGATAGCAATTTTTATTATTTTGTTATTGCTATTGGTAGTGGTGTCTGTGTTATTGGTTGGATAGGAGATTGAAGAAATATGATGGGCTTGCCACCAACACAAGCTCGCATTCTCTTCGATGGAAAGAGATGCCACTAAGCTAATCTAAGACTTCCTGTCTTTCTTGATTAGTAAGTTAGATTTAGATTTTCTGTATACCTATTGAAATAACAAATTACTGCTTCATAAAAGTATGATAAATATTAATAAATTATCATAAATTTGAGAAGAAAATAATCTTATCATTCTTACAGGCAATTGCAAATTGAAACTATTTTCTCTCTTAGAAGAAAAATAATCGAAACAAGTTATGTCTATATTTGTATATCTATTGTTGTCTTGCTTTAGTGCCACTACTCTTAAAATAAAAAAGAGCTTGGTGAAAGCTTCTAAATGTATTCTATATATTAAAATTTAATAATACCTAATGCTTCATCAATTTGGACATGTTTACATAAATAAAATCTTTACATAAATTTGATGTTGACATGCCATTTATTATCAATACAATAGCATGAAATAATTATTAATATCTAACATTTAGTATTAGCACTCTTTACTAACACTAATTGATACGCTTATAATATGGATAACAAAGATTTCGATGTAAACTATATGATACTGTACGACACCAACATGGATCTTGTTAATATATGATAGGTATCTTGTATTTTTCTAGTTTTACATAATTTGTTATATTTTATTAGTCAATAATTTGTACATAGATATTTTATTTTTTTAAAAATTATTCTTTACTTTATTTGATCATAACTTGATATATAAGATAATTTTTTATATTTGAATACAATTGTTATACATCATATCTTCTAGTAGGACAATTAAAGATGCAAATAGTAAATTAGTTGAGCCTAAAAATCAAATAGAGAGATAAAAGAAAAAGCTAACATCTAAAATTTGAAATAATTTTATAAAATATGAATTACAAAAGAAGTAGATAAAAAATTATTAAAAAGAAGAAGCAAGATGTAACCACTGCAAAAAATAATTAAAGCTAGTAGCTTAGGAACAATACATTTAAAAATCCATCTTGATAAGTGTCATCCATTTTTGAAAAATACTACCGCTAAAGATCAATAAATATTACATATATCATTGAGAAGAGAGGATCATATTTGCTCTTAGACAGACATACATATGATGAAGAGGTTAGCCATAACAAGCTTATACAAATATTTGTTATGCATGAATATTCATTTTCTATGATTGAGCATAATAGATTTATTGATTTTATTAAACCCTTGTGCCATCCTTCAAATTAAAGAGTCGCACAACTCTTAAAAAGAGGATTATGAAGATATATTTAGAGGAGAAAAAAAGATCTATGATATATTTAGTTTACTTTCTTATCGGATAAGTACAATAATAGATTTATGAACTTCTAAACAAAATAAGTCTTATTTATGTATGACAACATATTTATTAATGATAATTAAAATTTGAAAATAAAATAATTAACTTTATGTATATAGAAGGGAGACATACGGGAGTCAATTTGTGTAATATATTTATCAAAAATATGATAAATTAGAACATTGATCATAAGTTATTTATACTAACATTAGATAATGATCGTGCTAATGATGTTTGTATTAGAGAAATCATAGAAAGGCTTCAAGTAGCACTTATATGCAATGGTCAATTTTTTTTATGTGAGATGTGCTACATATATTATTAATTTAGTTATGCAAGATGGACTGAAAAGTTAATATGACAATTGAAAATATCTAATTATTCAAAGCTCTCCATTATAATTAGAAAAGTTTGAGAAAAGGGCCAAAATATATAATTTGAAGATATGTAGAGGTTTATCATTTAATGTTCCTACATGATGAAACTCTACGTATAAGATGCTTAGGAATGCTTGTTATTATAAAGAGATTTTCAAGAGATTACTGTGTATTGATCAATATAAATTCGATAAGTATCCAACAAATGATCAATGGAAAGAGATAAAAGTATTTTGTCAAGCTTTAAAAAAAATTATAATATCATCGAGCTCCTTTTAAGAATAATATATCTAACTGTAAATCTCTTTTTAAGAATTTTATGAAATTTAATTATAAATTATTGAGTGATACACAAATCCTAAAGATCAACTATTTCTTGTTATGGCATTATCAATGAAGGAAAATTTGATAAATATTGGCAACAATCAAATCTTATACTAGCAGTGAGCTCATTTCTAGATTCTTGCCATAAAATGAAGATGATAAAATTTTATTACTCACAAATTTATTCTTTAAATGGAGAAAAAAAAGTCCGTGACGTTCATAATGCCATTCAGAAACTTTATAGTGAGCATGAAAAAAAGTTTCTTTCCTCTTCTATTCCACTTAATCATGATATTAATTCATCGAGAGATAGCGGATATATTTATGATAAGTTTGATAAGATAGAAGGAAAAAAAAAGAAGATTTGCATAATTTATAAAGGAGAATATACAATAGCAGCAAATTAGAATAGATTTGGATATATATATAAAGAAACTTGTTTGATCGTAGGTTGAAGGTGATGTATTTGATATTTTAGGCTGGTGAAAATCCAATGATCTAAAGTATCTAATTTTATCTCAGATTGCAAGAGATATTTTGATAATTTGGTATCTACTGTAGCTTCAAAATCATCATTTAGTATAAATGGATGAGTAATAGATGCATCTTGAAATTCATTAGATCCTGAAATTGTTGAAGCTATGATTTATCTTCAAACTTAGCTAAGATCTAAGAAAAAAAATATATTATATTTATATAATATTTTATTAAGTTAATTTATTTATCATATTTTACTAGTTATTTTTTTAATTTTATTTTAGATTTTATTATTTTTATTGTCTATAATCTTAATTTTTTTACTATATCGGATACCTATTTTATCTTTATTGAAGACTCAAACAAATCAGCATCAATTTATACATTATGATAAGATAAATATATATGACATATGATTTTTAAAAAATAGTTATTATTCTTATTTATATACTAATATCATTATTTTATTTTAGAGTAATTACCGATTGGAGTATTGAAGATTATCACATGATGTTATTCAATTAAATTGAACTATTATACTTAATAGTTTATCAATTTTTTAAAGATATTTGAATTTATAGGATATAGTTAAAGTTTATTTTTGAATAAGATTAACTATGGTGCAAGGATTGTGGTTATATTTTAATATTATTTATATATTTAAATTCTTACTCTTATATCATTTATCTTATGGGGCTTGTACTACTCATTTGAATCATTTATCATTTAAATTCTTACTCTTTTAATATTGAAAATCACATATAGATCTAAAATAATATTATAATTCTTGTTATGATGAAATCGAAATATAGGAGTTCTAGTGAGAAATAAGTATATATTTTTTTAATGATTATTATTTTGAAATATTAATGCATCTTAATTATTTTTTTATTTTTTATTTATATTTAGATACTTTTGTAATGAGTATGGACGAACATACATTCATAATAACTAAAAAGTGTTGGTAATTATTTGGATTCTCAATATAAGGTATATATTATCTCTATTTCTAAATATTTTAAATTTATGATCTACTTTTTGCTTTTAATGGAGCTTTAGATTATAATTATCTTTCTTACAAGTAATTATGATTATCTTGAATTATGATTATCTTAGATTCTTTATGATCATATCGTTATATTTGATTTTTTATTATTGAATTTTGCTTAAAATTTGATTAATATCTAAAATAGTATCCGATTATATGCATATTCAAAAAAATAAATATAGATATATTTAATATCTGATTTATGTCCATATCTATTTATAATAAATATGGATATGCTTGATATCTGATTCGTATTTGTATTCGTTTATAACATATATGGATATGCTTGATATCTGATTCGTATCCGTATCCATTTAAAATAAATATGGATATTAATTTTAATATCCCTTTAATATTTATTTTCATATCTATATTCATTGAAAAATATGGATACAAATATGGATATACCACTATCTGATCTGTATCCGATCCATTTTCAACCCTAATTTTAGTTACTCAGGTTGCATCATGGTCAATTGAGATAGCTCCATAAAAATATCTTCCATGTAGCTTAGCAACCTATAGTTTAATGTTATTCTTATGACTTCTTATGTTGGATATGCTACTTGACTTTCTGAACAATAGATGACTAAACTCTATACTAGAGTAGAGCATCTCAGCAGTCAATAATCTCTCATACATCCACAACATTCTGTATAATTTATTTTTTTATTGTTAAGATAATTATTTTTTGTCTCTTGTTGGCTAGATATTTGAACACCTTGTGGATGTGGAAGAGATTTGGAAAGGATGTCTAAAAGTATTATATCACCTATTGATTTTCTACAAAATCAGTATTTATTGTCCCTTAAACATATACTTCAAAACACATGATGACATGTACAATCTAAGACTATGCAAATAATGAACTGATACAAAATGTTCAAGTTTCTCTAGATTTTCAAATTCATATACTTACAAAAGAATTTGTGCTCAATGGTATTAAATCAATATTCATTCAAAACTTAGAGAGAGAAAGATGGGGAAATAGGTGACTGTTTGATTCGTTGATGCATGTTTAAAGAAAATTTATGAGCATTGATTCTGTGCTTAAAGTGTGAATGTATCAATATCTGATGGTGAAGTGTTATAGTTATGCAGATTAGAGCTTTTTTATTGGTTATAATGTAAGGATAAGAAATAAGCAAAAATATGTTTTGTATCTTTGATATTATTTGATAGGGAATCAAACATAGTTTGCTACAAGTAAGTACATCTAATTTAAAAAATATCCTCTAACTTTAAGCAATGAATTTTTTTCTTTGGTGATCCAACTAATATGTGTGAAGGTTCAATTGTTTCAATATCTCGAGCAATGGTCGCTATTGATCAATTTGCATGACAGTTGGATCGAAAAAACCATTGACCACATGTTAAATAGGAGATGATATCCTTCATTTTATATTTTTTGCTCTATTTTTCTTATTTTGTGAGATTGGATGTCTATCTATTTACTGTATAAATTATAATTTCACTGCAATAAAATAAATTTTAGTGACCATTTTTAGTGGCAGTCAAAAAATATAGTCATTATAGTATTCTAGAGACAATTAGGAGCGGCCACTATACAAGAACGTTTTAGTGGTAGCCAAAAAATATTGATCATCAAATGAAGATATTTAGTGACGACAAAAATCGACTATCACATAAAGTTCTATATTTAGTGACGATCAATACCACGTGGCCATTAAATATAATATTTTTGTGGCGATCAATCTTGATCTACAAAAAAAGTTATAACATTAGTAGCTGCAGTAGTATATGGATACTAAAAGGATCACTTTTGTGGCAGTCACAAAGAAAGTTATCACTAAATGCTGATATTTAGCGGCGGTCAATGTTAGACCTCACAAAAATATTAACATTTAGAAGTGACTACTACATAATTGCCACTAAAAGATTTCTTTAGTGACGGCCATTAGTGATCTCCACAAAAGATGATATTTTAGTAACAACGCTAAAATGGTGGACACTAAATAATCGATTATTAGTGGTAGCTGAAGAATGGAGATCACTAAATTATCTTTTTTAGTAGCGGCTACAGTAGACTCTCATAAAAAATTAAATATCTGTGGCAACCATAAGAAGATCGCTATGAAAGAAAATTTTAGTGGCGTCCATAAATAATTGATCGTTAAATATTGACTTTTTAGTGATGGCCATAAATAGTAGTCTAAAATAATAGCACTCTCAGCGATGGAGAAATATGATGGCTGAATGATAGTTTTGAGTAACGACTATCATAAAGTGGGTACCAAATGATGAAAATTTTAAGACTTCTAAATTACAAAAGTAAGGCATAAATCTCTTTTCTTTCATTGATGGTTTTCGAATCAAGATATACAACTTCTATTTATGATGGTGAGGTCTACTCTTGCACAATTCAGGTTGGATTCCTCTTCTTACTTCTAATAGAGTTCAGATTATATCCTTCGTATGAAAGAATGATTTATCTTCTTTCACGAACTTAACTGTTGGATCGCGCTTTGTACAGCTTTCAAAATATGACGTCAGCTTCATGATCTATATTGTGATGGAAGTGGTTTATAATGCTTTGAAAGTTGTGCAAAGTGGGATCTAATAGTGAACATCACAAAAAAGAACGATCATTCTTTCATGCGAAGGATAAAATCCGATCTTATTCTAATAGAACTCTTTTTCCTAAAAAGATATGAGTAGTAAATATAAACATAAAAAAGCAAAAAATTCTGCAAAAATAAATCTCGACTTATCTATCAACTTTATCTTTTATCGCTCCATATAATTTTTTCAAATTATTAAATATATCGGATTAAAATTTTAGCAAAATTTTTTTAATGTGATCGATTCATTCGAGATCACTATAGTCAAAGATATACTTAATTTGAGTATACTTGATTTATAAGAACATAGCAGACAATAGTTCATATATAAATATATGCTCTATATAATTACATATGAGTCTATAAAAAATATTATTAAACTCAATTGTAAGTCTCTCAAAGAGATTAATTGAGCACTAAGGCATAATATTTGGATCAAGATATTAAGTGCTAAGGCACCCAAAATAGCTTTGCAATTTTCATGCCCTGACGTTGGGATTTTCATGAAATTTCTCTCATACTGAGATTCTTATCACTCTCCTATTATCTAAAGTAGATGACTTAATATATTTAAAAAATTAATTAAGAGCTACTCTCCTATTATTCATATGGAGTTTCCTCATTATTTGGACTCTTATTTAAAGAAAATCTATTGATATTCTAGTACAAAAGGAGTTAGAATTTCTCTCCAATATTTTTAATTAGTGTTGAAACTCTTATTATCCAAAAAAAATCAACATTTCATGTCCTCATATACAAGCCTCGTGCAAAGATTTTATTCAACATTAATTGAGACTCTTATTATAGGAAAGAATAAATGTCTTCTATTTTCATGGGCATCTTATATTTCTATGGAAGCATGCCACTATACTCTCCTAATTCCATGCCTAACAAACTAAAACTACAAAAATGAGAGATGCCCGCACTATTATTACCCTCCAAATCCAACACCTAACAAATTAAACAAGCCCATGCCATTATACCTTCCCAATCCCATGTGCAACAAATTAAAACAACTTAAATAGGTGACACTCAATATATTTAGACTCTTATTTAAAAGAAAACTGCCACGCTATCTCTTGATATTCATGTATAAAAGTAGTTAGAATTTATCTAATAAAGTTTTTATCAATATTAATTAGGACTCTTGTTATGGGAAAGAATAAATCATCTCCTATCTTCATGAAGCATGCCTACCATAACCTCCCAATCCTACGCAAAAAAAGTGTTAAAATAAAGTGTGTTCCGTCTTGTGAAAAAAAAGGATGCATATTAAAAAAATCGTCCTCATTATAGAGTTTCCTCCACGTTGGAACTCTTATTATGAAAACAAAGCCCCATTGCACCCTAAAAAATATAAATAAAAAAAATAGGTATCCTATTTTCTATCAGAGAATTTAGAAAAATTTTTTTTCAAACTTGCACTGCATACGAAGGCATCGAACTTCTATCTTTTAATTCTCTTGTATCTTTAGATACGCTACTCATTTAGATTTGCATTAATCTGAGATCTCTTTGATTTTATTAGTATGAGAGCTCTAATTTTTTTTCTTTTTTCTATCTCTTTTCTATGATTAAATTCTATTGTTTAAATCCTGTTATGAATCTGTTAAATATTCTATACTAAAGAATTTGATTAATTTCTTTTCATTATATGTATAGTAATTGACATGCTTCATTACTTCTCTACGATAAATATATCAATTTTTTATGATTTGTATATGAATTTATAAATATTCAGTTTATTAAGAATAAAGCAAATTATAGTTTAAATTTATAATTTAGTTTTATATGGCTTTTACAATATCTCCTCTTTGCATAATTTCAGAGAATTTTTCATCTATGAGTTAGAAAACTAATGCTAAGGAAAAAGACGTACAAAGTTTTTGAACTAAGAACTATGTATAAAGAAGTTGGATATTGATTTTTTTTAAATTTTAATAATTGATTTGAGTAGCAATCTATTAACGTATATTTGCACATCCACGTTAGATATAAGATTAACAATTAAGTGAACCGGCCCTTAATTAACAGCCAAGAAGGATATGGAGAACTCAAATAAATATGCTCACTTCTCATATCATATATATTATAGCTAGTTCATATAAAATTTTATCTTTCAATAAAAAACCTAAGAACAAACTAAGCATTTAGCCATCATCCAAAATATCGGGCTCTTGAAAAATAGGAGATTCTGAACATGCAAAGTCACCAGCCACTTTCAAGAAACTCTGGACTCCCCAACTCTCTTAGGAGGTTTACTCTTGATGCCCTCCCACTCTCTTAAGCTCAATAGCTTTCATAACTTTAAGCGCAAGCCTAGCTGCTATGACTTTTGATCCCCTACATGTTTGGACCTTCACTTCACAAGGATAAAGAGAAACTAGATGACACCTATCTTTCTATCTGTTTTGCTTTTCGCTATGTCCAACTGACAAAAAATTATTTTCTCCTAGTGAAAGATGTCTATAAAATAAACTAGAGTTGGTATACCTTTGTTGTTAGCTAACAAGGCTGTTAATTGCTACTAGCTATGTAAGAATGACTTTCATGAAGAAAATAAAAAAAGAAGAAATACTTACATCGTACAAGTTTCTTTGAACATCATAGATTGTTTACTTCAATAATTTTTAGATAAATTTATTTGATCCATATGATTTAATTCGAAAGCCACAATCAAATCTGAGATGCAAGAACTTGGGATTGAAAGATATGTATGCTATTTTTATATATTATTAGAACCCACCCAACATGAGATGCATGTTTCAACTGTTGCATTGATAATTATTTCTAGGAGGATCATGAGAGATCTGTATAATGAGTTTTTTTGCAATTCAAAGATATTGTTTATTTATTTCATGATAAGTAGAATTTATTGAACATACTTTCACATGTCCTCATAAACTAAGTTCTTTCTCACCAGATTTAGTTATCAAAAAATTATACTTTTTTTTCCATTATTAGTCTTAAATGCAATGGTGAATTACATACAATAATATCCTTTGAACAAATCCCGCATTGCTGTTATCATTCTAAAGCTTATCTCATAATAACAAATGTATCCTATTTGCACCACTATGCTTGCAAGGGATGAATTAATCCTTAAATAAAATTCAATAAATATTTATAATCATTTTTTATGGAAAGTATTTTATGGGATCTATTATTAAGTTATCATAAATCAATGAGCGTCTCATGATGCAAGATAATTTTAATGTTATTGTCATAGTTTGCCATCTCGATATTGGATCCTGTATCCATACCATCTTATTAAAATATCAATATATAATTTAGTACAATATGAGATATTATACTAAGCATCGGTATGATACGGTATGCCTCGTATTGGATTGTACAGGATAGTATGGGAAACTAATGGTCACAAATGCCAATTTGTTTGTTAGCCTTAAAGAATAAACTGGAACTTAAAAGCATGTTAATGAGTCATTATACCTCTTGTAGATGAATGATGATCTTAGATTAGGCTACTCTCTTTCTCTCTCACAAAAAGAGAGAGCACATACCTAAACCCTTCCAAATCCCCATTTAGTATTATGTGCATGACAAAATAGGTATAGAACTAGATATTTAATATCTTCTCAGCTAAGAAATCTTGATAATTTTCTATATCGAACTCACTATATGTTAGTGACTAAATGAAGCAGTTTAATATTAAGTAATTGATTTATATATCTTCTACAATTAGTAGTTATATTTTGATTTATTTTATCTTTTCAATATGCAGAACAATGATAAGAGTTGGATGACCCAGCATAGATTAAGTGATGAATACTTGAATGGAGTTAAAGAATTTTTTGATTTTGTATTCTTTCACTCATCTAGACCAGATAAAATTTGTATCCCTACATTGACTATAATAATATGTACTACAAATGTCGAGATGATGTGCAATTTGATTTAGTTAGCAAGAGAATAGTTTCGAATTATACTAATTAGTATTATCAAGAAGAATATGAATTCTGTGAGAAAGAAGTTAGTGAAGAGTCTCAAGATGATAATGAGGGTGCGAATACGATGTTAGAAGAGGCATTAGAAATATCAAATATGGATTAGAAGGGGCATAATGCCTCGCATAATCTCAATGAGCCTAATGAAAAGTAAAAAAATTTATAGATTGTTGAAAAATGCTCAGCAAATACTTTATTCTAGATATATTAAATTTTAAACTATCTTTTAGTGTGAAATTATTGCATTTAAAATGTCGTCATGGATAGAGTAATAAGTCATTTAGCATATTACTTCGATTGTTGAAGGATGTATTTTCAGAGGGTGAAATATTGTCTAGTTCATATTATGAAATAAGAAAGATCATTCAGGATTTGGACCTTAATTATGAGAAGATAGATACATATCCTAATAGTTGTATACTATTTTGGAAGGAATATGCCAATGCCAATCAATGTGTGAAATGTGGTGTTTCTAAATGGATGCTCGGGGAAGTTGAAGATAATGATGGTAAGAGTGTTAGGAAAAAATTTTTATGAAGATTTTTAGAGACTTTTCATTGAAGTCAAAGCTTCAGAGATTACATATGTTATCAAAAATAGCTTCTAATATAAGATGGCATGAAGAGGATTACATTAATGATAGATTATTAAGACATCTAGTTGATTCTCAATCTTAAAAAAAATAGATGAGTTTTATCCCTCATTTACATCGGAGCCTCATAATGTCAGACTTAGATTAGTAAGTGATGGATTCAATCTATTCGAAAATATGAGCATTACTCATAGCACATAGCCCGTTGCTTTAGTTTCTTATAATCTACCATCATGGATGTCTATGAAGAATTTTTTTCATGTTGTCCTTGCTTGTTCCTGATCCTAAAGCTCTAGAAAATGACATTGATGTGTTTTTGTAGCCATTGATAGAAGAATTGAAAGATTTGTGGGAAGTTGGTATCGAAACATATGATGTCTCTAAAAAATAAATTTTGACTGCATGCTGTGGTCTTATGGACAATAAATGATTTTCTCACATATGCAAATTTATTTGGATGGAGTCTTAAGGGAGGTGGGCTCATCCTTCTTGCAACAAAATACTTATCTCATTATTTAAAATATGAAAAAAAATATGTTTTATGGGTCATCATCGGTTTCTACCAATAAATCATGCAAAATGATAAAACTCATTTCAATGGTACTAAAGAATTGAGAGAAAGGCCTTCACAATTATCTGGTGATGATGTGTGGGATCAATTATACATCTTAGAAAGGGAAAGGATGAAAAATGATGGACCAAGTAAGATGAATAAAGATTAGGTGAGTAATTGGAAGAAGAAAAGTATTTTTTTGAGTTGCCATATTAGAAATTTTTTTGTTGCATCATAATTCTTGATGTTATGCATATCGAAAGGAATGTATGTAAAAATGTGCTTGGTACCTTATTGAATATTGAAGGTAAACAAAAGATGGTATAAAAGCTCATTTAGATTTAAAGAAATATGCATTAGAGAGCAACTTCATCCAATAGAGGAAGGTAATAGGGTTTTATTACCTTCCACATACTACACATTATCTTTAGATGAAAGTTAAAGTTTTGTGAATTTTGAAGGAGGTGAAAGTTTCAGATGGTTACTCATCCAATATCTCACAATGTGTAAATCTATAGGAACGTAAGATCTATGCACTTAAGAGTCATGATTATTATATTCTTATGCAAAGATTACTCTTTGCAATACGTAAGTTTCTACCTAAAGATGTTTGTCAGGCTTTGATTGAATTGAGTAATTTTTTTTAAAGAGTCATGTTCCAAAATCTTAAGAGTTGAAGAGTTAGAAAAATTAGAATATTAAATTGTGGAGGCTCTTTGCAAATTAGAAAAGATATTTCCTCCAGCATTCTTTGATATTATGGTTCATATACCTGTTTATTTACCAAGTGAGACTAAGATTGCAGGACTTGTGCAATATCGCTGGATGTATCCTATCGAAAGGTTTGTTCATTATTTAATTAAATTTATCATTATATCTTATAAAGATGCATATTATCTTATCTTGGAGGAAATCGAATTATTTCATTCAAATGTGATTGGAGAGATGTCTATAGCCAAGGAAGGAGAATCAAAATTGATCTTCATAGGTTCACTTGGTTAAATTATACTCGGTCTTTGTACACGAATGAACCCTTTATACTTGCATATCAAGCAGAACAAGTCTTTATGCAAGAGATATAGTGGATTTTGATTGGTCTACTATTCAAAGGTGTCAACCTCGTGCGTTTTATAACATGCATACAGAAGTAGAAGTGCTCAATAATGATGCTTATCAACAAAATGAAACATATGATGTTCAATGTTTAGCATATATTGGAGAGTCTGAAAAGATGGATTTAGTTGGCACATAATTGATATTTCATGACAACATATAGATCCAAGTGAAGTATCACAACAAATAAGAAAAAAAATAATGATGATGATATCATTATTTACTTGATTGATTATATATTTTTAATCAATGAACATATACTTAAAGGTTGGTCTCTCAATAATTTTTTTTATCATAGTATACTTGCTTTAATTTATACCCTTTTTACATATTTTACAATTACTCATCATAATTCTTATACATTTATTTTTTTAAGACGAGCATTTGATGTCTTGATTTTGATAATATGTATGATTCATCTTTTTTTTATTATTATAAATTATTATTGATATGCAAGAAATTATTGCTGTAAGATATTATTTAGCTATGGCTATAGATTCAAGCAACAATCAAAATACTTCTGCACAGCCTACTAGGTCACAACCCTCACGATCATATTTACTATTTACTCTGCAGTATTGGTAAGATTTAAAACTATTTATTTTTCAAAAAAAGATATTATGTTCGATACTTTGTATTGATGTAGATATCTAATGTCAATATTATTTTTCTTATATATAATTTTGAATTATTACAGATATTGTAGTACTTGAGTTCAGTTGAGTTATACCTTTATTTGAATATATTTATATACTTTTTTATATAACTAATTTAATTTTAATATATCCATCTAGTGGTAAAAAAAGAACTCAGAGAAAGATACGAAATCTCAAGTTAATAGCATTGAGATCTGGTGAAAAATTATCTTTAAAATTTAATGATTTTGGACAAGCAATAGATACAAATACAACTACTTTCACCAACCATCTTGAAAGGATTCTTAGAAATTGTGAAGATGCACTCATTACTTACAAATGGTGGGAGAAAATTCTACAAGAGAAGAGAGAAAAGATGTATAAACATACATTGGTATGAGAATAAATAATACGTAATCTTGATATTCTAATATCCTTATGGCTTAGATTGATAATTATAATTTATATTTATATTTTTACTTAAAATTTTCAGGATAAATTTAATTTATGGAAACTCAACGTATAAAAGATTGGATTATATATGAAATGGAGAGAAATTTTAAATTATAAGCATAAATTGAAGATGGATTGTTATGATAAATATACTACTAATGAGGAGAGGATTGAGCATTGTCTATCAGATATATTACGAGATCAATGGATGGAATTTGTTCATTGGGTGGTACATAAGAATTTTAGATAAATTAATATTTTATAGAAGTATAATATTTATATTGATAATTATGCTAAATTACTTGTTTTCTTATATAGATGAAATGTGATCGAAATAAGTACAACCGATCAAAATAGAATTTGGATCACACTACATGCACAAAGAGTTATGCTCGTATAAGAGCCAAGGAGGTATAAATTTATAATAATATTTGTGTATATATTTAGTTTCATTCTATTTTTCTTTATATCTCTATTTTTTTTCTTCTTTGTTGGCATATATAAAATTATTTTATATATTTAATGAATAATGATAAATTATTGATTATGTATGTAGACTGCGAAAAAGAGGTGTGAGCCTACTTAGTGGGAGGTGTTTTGCTTGACACATAAGTAAAAGGATGGGACTATGGCTGATACAACAATACAAGATATAATGATGAATAGTCAAATTTTTTAAGTTAATTATACTTAAATTGAACTTTCTCTATATATGGCATGCCATTTAAATATAATTATATAATTATTATTATTTTTTTTATTGATTATATAAATACATACATACATGTAATTAGGAGCATTTTGAGAATTTATCAGACCAAATCGAAAATAATCTTTTGGCTCAATTACAGAAGTTGAAATTTTTTCGCAAGTCATGAGACCTGAGAGGCATGGATATGTACGTGGATACAAATTATGTTCAACACCTACTTCTGTATTTGAAAAAGCTCCAACTTGTGCAAAACTTATTAGTGAATTAAAAGAATCAAACAAGCATAATGAAAAATAAAAGATAAAATACGATTGTTAAAGAAGACGATTGAAGAGAAAAAAAATAAAGAGAATAAGTTGAAGTTCACAGCTTTTATAAATAAGATGAAGAGTAGTCGGATATCTCAAGAAACTTCTAATATGATAAATTTTACCTTCAAACTATTTTTTTCTTATATAGCTAATTAAATTTCTATATATAGAGAATAATAAGATCAAAATATTACTTATATAATCAAAAGATTGTAAAGAATATATTTTAGTTTGTTCTAATCTTTTTGTGTAGTACACCATGCATATTACTTTTATCTTTGTTTTAGTTTATAATATTTTTTATCATCCAATTCACTTTTGAAATAGGAAAGTAGTTAGATGAAGGACAAGATCATTGAGTAGTATGGATTCGAAAGATGGAAGTCGTGAAGTTTTAGCAAGTATATTTGGATAACTGTTGTTTGTTGTCTGAGCAAATTTGAAATTTTAGCAAGTGATGTATGTTCTTTAACAATCATTGTAGAATATATGGATATTTTACTATGATTGTATTATAAATATTTTGAGTCTTTATTTTGTGATATTGAAATATTGTTAGAGTGAGAATAAAATTCTTATTGTCTTTATTGAGATAAATTTGAAGGCTTTAAATATAAAATAATTATTTTATCCTAGTTATATTATTATATAAATTTACAGCTCTTGCCACCTAAGAATACTATTAGTTGTAGTCACTTTATTATAGAATATATGATTTTTAGTGATCATATTGAACCGTCTCTAAAGATATATTAGTGATGACTATCACTGATTGTCATAATATATTATTCTTTCAGTGATAGCAAGATGCCACCACTAAAGCAATTTTTAGTGATGACTACTTATGACCGTTTCAAAAAATATAATCTTTAGTAATCAAATTATGATCGTCATTAAAACATTATTCTTTAGTGATCATTACTTGGCCACTACTAATAATATAATTTTTAGTGGTGATTACTTATGGAAGCTACAAAAATATTTCTTTACTGACGTCCACTGCTGACCGTTACAAAGTTATAATCTTTTAGTGACCAAAATATAGCCGTCATTAAATATCATACTTTAGTAACCATTACTTGACCGCCACTAATAATGCGATTTTTAGTGATGATCATTTATGGAAGCAACAAAAAGTATCCTTTTATGACCATAGCACGGTCGCCACTATAATGTTCTTTATGGCAGCCACTTTAATTTGCTACTAAAGTTTGATCTTTTAGTGATTAGGATCCGACCACCGCCAAAGAGATCTTTCAGTGGCAGCTGCATTGTGAGTCACTATTTATTTTAGCAACGAAACTTTTAGTGACCAGTGTGGTGGTCACTACTAACCGCCACTAAATAAATTTAGTGGCGGTATTTGAAACTTTTAGTGATAGCCTCGGCTGCTACTAAAATTAATTTTTTTGTAGTTGTATATTACTAGATTTTGAGATACTAATTGAATTACTATTCCTAACTAAACTATAATTACCTATTTTGAAAGTAAGACCTTCTGAGAACTTACCCACTGAATCATCTCTTGGCTATACTATATATTTTATATCACCTTCTATAATTCAAAATTTCCTACCATTTTGTCTTTTGTAGCAGAATTGGTAGAATTAAATTTTATGGATGTCACTGATAACATGTATATTAATCACTAGCCAAAGCACATCTAACTTTAGTACTTATTTGTTAAATTGTTTGCATGCAAACACATCTAAATTTTCATTGTTGATTGATAGTTTATCATATAAAAATGTTTACAAGTGGAGCGTGGGTTTGTTGTGGTCACCCTGTGCTTGCACTGTAGGGACCATGAGATGCAACAGACTTGGGTCATAATGATTAAAAACAAAAAAAAAGTACATTATAGTGACTTATAAATTCTTCATCAAAAAAATATAATGATGCACTATAAGTGAAGTTCTATTGTTAAGTGATAGAAAATTCATGAAAATTGCTATTAAATTCATTGTTAGAAAAGTACCTTATAAATACAAAATGAATCTATAGAACATAATGCATTGAATATAAATTTAATTTTATTTCATGGTATTTTTTGGAGCATCTTGCATGCACATACAACAATTGCAGGGTATAATCAAATCTTATAATTGCAAGTTCCTTTAACCCACTGCCACGAAGTAGCACATATTAGATACCCAAATATACTCTTTTTACAAACTAAGGAACATAATGGGTCTCCTTAGTAGAATTTGTATACCTTACTTTGAATTAACTTTAGCATCTTGAAGTGGTCCTACTTGTAAGAATAGTTGAGAATAATAGAACACAAACACAATATGAGATCACTGTTTCATGCTGCTCCATGGAACCTGGTGTCAAATCTCCAGTTGGATTATTCCCCATCTCTTCAAGAATAATTGATTTGGCAAATGAAGATTTTCATCTCCTGATCTTATCCCAATTAAATGTATAATGTGGAGCTTGAACCTGCACATGCATATTGAACGACTGTAATTGCAGCCTCATGACTTAAACCTCCCATTTATATTTTCGTAATTGATTATTCTTCTTTCCTGTGAGCTGAAAGTTAATAGTCAAATACATCAACATTCCCATTAGCTAGTTTTGCACCATAAACTTTAGTTACCTTTAATAAATATTTACTTATTTATATTTGTTGCTGTAAGGCTTCGAAGGAGAGATGATAAGGTCGGTCTTGAATCGAGCTGGAGAGTTGCTAAGGGTCAAGTTAATGAAGATTACGAATAATCCTACAAAAAAAATCCTAAAACTAGTGGGGTATCCTTTGGTTTAGAACCTTTCGATGCTTAAATCAACTGGGGCATTGAGAACACAGTGAAAAATAGGGAAGTAGAGAGCAAAGAGTGTAAATTAGAATGGAGAAAACTCAGATTTTTTTCAGTGGGAGAATTGAAAAGAGTTCAGTAGAGTTTGGGCTATGTGAGTTATGACTTATCTTTTAAAGAGTATCCTGCCTCCTATTTATATAGAGAAGCCTGCTCAGGCCTTTAAGAAAGTTTGTTAGGCCATTATAAATTTGTTAGACGGTTACAGATAACCATTTGAAATTTGTTATAATAGAATAGCAAGCTATAGAGAGGTTGTGAGTGATCTTGAGCTAAAAATAGTCGTATCATAACTGTAATATAACTATAATATAGTTGGAAGATAACTGATTTGAAGTCTTACTGGTTGAGTGAGAGATCGGCTAAAATCGATATCCTGCTAATATAAACTGAGCAGGTCAGCTGTCATTGCACCAAGTCAGTAATTAACCGATCTGGTTCAGTATAGTACTGGTGAGAGATATTTGACTTGCAAATCGGTATGAGACTGATATCTTCTAATGTTATCATGTGTCAGAGGTCGGTCTTCTGATGAGCTCGACTGTCGGTCTTCTGATGAGCTCAATTGTCGGCCTTCTGATGAGGTCCACAATCAAAACTCATATCGATATTCTTGTCAACCCGAGAGCTCCTAAGTCTCGAGGATATTGGTTAAGATAATATGACCCCATAATACTTATCCCCACTTTTGAGTCTGAAGAGATCATTTCGAATGAAAAAGTAATTCATAAAAAAATTTCAGCTTGTCCGAAGTAGCAAAATTGTGCCTTTTGGTTCTTCAAATAAACCGTTGCATCTCTTCGGTTAAGTTTTTGGTATAGATTACTAATATATATTCGTCGATGGCTTCTTGTACCTCAGATCTTGTCTAGGATTTTAGATGACCGCAGATCGTGTCAAGGTCAGCTTCCTCCATCTCGGATCTTGTTAGGGCCAGCTTTGAATCTCGTAGATGATTTTTGGGTGACCTTGGATCTTATCAAAGTGGACCTTTTTTATCTCAAATTTTGTCGAGGCAACTTCGGATCTTATAGAAGATTTTTTGGATGATCTCGAATCTTGTCAAGGTTGGCTTTCTTCACCTTAGATCTTGTCGAGGTGACCTTTGATTTTGTAGAGGATTTTTGGATGGCCTCAGATCTTGTTAACGTTGAATTTCTTCAACTTGGATATTATTGAGACGCCCTTAGATCTTATAGAGGATTCTTTGGATGACCTCGGATCTCGTTGAAGATATATATATATACATAT
>KE504761.1:446140-460943 GCA_000441515.1 Elaeis oleifera | reverse complement strand
ATTAAAACTCTAAGTTTTAAATGAAACGATTTGGCTGGAATCATAAGTATCTGAGATAGTATGGTAGAAAGAACTATATTATATATAGTTCTTTTTACCACACTAGATAGTATTATATATCATCTAATACATATACATCGAAATAGCAGTCTAATTCTAGTTCTTTTTTTTTCGTCTACATCTACTTGTATGGGTTTCGATCAATCCATATATATATATATATATATTGGTCTGTCCGATCTCACATAGCATAATCAAAGTTTAACTGTCCTATATAGGACTTAGATAATTATATTTGTAATGAACATTATTTGATCTCGATGGGATCAATCATGAAGTCGATGTGGCTTAATATAATAAATAAACTTTAGAACATTAAAAATGATATGATTTTAAAAATTAGATCAATTAATTAAAACAAATCGATCTTAATAAATTGAATATAATAGAGGTTTAAGAAATACCACTATTTGATATTATCATGGGTAGATCGAGTCTACCATGCATCAGAAGTTTCATCTTGAGATGTTTCATCTTCTTCCTTTTCAAGTGCATATCATCTTAGAATTCAAGTTAGAACTTTAGTCTTCTCAAACAGATATATATGAAATTTAATTTGTAGATTAATCATCTCATATAGGATGTCCGTGAGGTCTAATCTGGAGATCGAATATCTCACGTTAATCATTTATGAGGTCCAATCCAGAGATCAGATATCTCACGCTAAGTTATCCTGATGTGGTTGAGATTTTTGTAGTTGAAATTCGGTTTTTCTGACCTCATTTAGACAAACTTAATCTTTTTCATCCTCGTTTGGTCAGACATCATGATCTTGTTTGGACAAAATTCTCTGTACTATCTTCATTTGGTCAGACAGCATGACCTCGTTTGGATAAAATTCTTTGTATCATCCTCGTTTGGCCGGACAACATGATCTCATTTGGATAGATATATTATATTATCCTTATTTGATCAATTTTTATCGATCTCATTTGGACAGAGTTCTTCATATCATCCTCGTCTGATCAATTTTCAGTGATCTCATTTGGATGAAATCTTTATATCATCCATATTTGATCGATTTTCACTGATGTCATTTGGATGAGATCTTTCCTTCATGATGCTCTGATTTGTTCATAAAATTTAACTTATTTAGATAAAGATTGAAGGCTTCATTAAAGACTCATTGATAATATATTCTGAGATTTTCAGCATTCCAAGTACGAAAAATAATTGATCTATCTAAGTTCTCAATTATATATGCTCCTAGTAGGATTACTTCAATAATTCGATAGGATCCTTCCAAATTAGGAGCAAATTTTTCTTATTCTGTAGGCTTTGAGACTTCAGCTCAGTGAAGAATAAGATCTCCTTTATGAAAAATTTTAGTTTTGCTCGAGCATTGTAATATCTAGCTACCTTTTATTTATAAGTTGCCATATGAATCTGAGCTCTTTCTCTGATTTCTTCAAATAAATTCAAGTTGGTTCTTAGTCGATCTGGATTACTTCTTTTAAAAAAATTCACTCTAGTTGATGGTAGCCAATCTTAATATGAATTACAACTTCCACCTCAAAAGTGAGTTTCAAAGGTGTCTCCCTTATTGGCCGTCAAGGTATAATTCTATAAGCCCAAAGAACACTAGGGAGTTCATCCGTCCAAAGTGTTTTAGCTTCGATGAGCCTTATCTTTAGACCTTAAAGAATGATTCGATTGGTGACTTCGACTTTCTTGTTTGACTATGGATATCCCACTGATATAAGCTTATGGTCTATATAGAGCTCGAAATAGAATTTTTGAACTTTAGATTGTCAAATTATCGCCCATTGTTAATGATAATACTTGAGGTAGACCAAAGTGATAAATAATTGACTTCCAAACAAAGTCTCGCATCTTTTTTTCAGTGATTTATGCCAAAAGTTATGCTTCTATCCATTTGATGAAACAATCAACGGCTACCATCAAAATTTCTTATCCTGTCGTAATTGAAAATGTCCAAGAATATCCATTCTCCATATAGCAAAATTAAAGGCCAATATGCGGTAATGGGAATGAGTTCGATTGTAGACTGATGTTGAATATTGGCATACCTCTGGCATTGATCACATTTATTAACAAAGTTGGCTGCATCTTTTTGGATTGTTAGCCAGTAATAGTCTTGCCAGATAACTTTATATGCTAGCGACCTGCCTCCCAAGTGATTACTATAAGTTTCTTTATAGAATTCTCGAAGAGCATAGTCAGCTTTTAATAGCTATAAACATCGAAGTAGAAAAACGAATATGATCTCTTATATAATTAATCTCCCTGTAACATATACCATAGAGCTTGCCTCTTAATTTTCTTGCCTCAATAGGATCGATTGGTAAGGCTCTTTTGGTAATACGATCAACTAATGGATCAATCCAGATTGGCTCATGGCTGATCTGCATGATTGGAAGAACTTCAATACTAGGCTTTTCAAAATAGTCAATAAGAACCTTTTGACTTAGTTTGGGATAATCCGATATGGCAAGATGAGATAATGCATTAGTTCATGCATTTTTCAATCTTAAAATTTGTATGACTTCTAGGTTATCAAAGCTTTTTGATAATTCTCTTATATCCTACAAATATTGAGACATTATAAGATCTTTAGCTTCAAATTGACCTCATACTTATCCGATGATAAGCTGAGAATTGATGAAGATTTTGAGTTTTTTAATTCTAAGTTTCTTTACCATTTCAATCCAGCAATCAAAGCTTCATATTTAGTACCATTATTTGAGGTGTTGAAGTTGAATCTTAAGGCATATTCAGTGACAACGCCTTTAGGACTAATTAAAATCAAATCAGCTCCATTTTCTTTGAAATTCGAAGCTTCATCGACATATAATACTTAATAAGAATCTTCAATGATCTCTTTTAGACTTTCTGAGATCGGCTCATCATTAGGGATGGTACATTTCATAATAAAATCAGCTAATACTTGAGCCTTTACTGAAGATCGAGTTCGATATTGGGTATCAAACTCATTGAGTTTAATAGCCCATTTAACTACTTGACCTGAAGTATTAAGTCACTGTAGGAATGACTTTAGAGGTTGATCAGTTAAGATGATAAGTAAATAGGCTTGGAAATAAGGCCAAAGACATCGGGCCGATGTAATAAGAGCATAAATCATTTTTTCTACTTTAGAATATCAAGTTTTTGCATCTCATAATAGTTTACTGGTGTAATATATCAGCTTTATATTCTTGCATCATCTTAGACTAAAATCGATCTAACAGCATTAGGCAAATAATAAATACATATATAACTCTTCACCTTCAACTGGTTTGGACAATAATGGAGGTGAACTGAAGTACTTCTTAAGATCATTGAAGGCAGCTCGACATTCTTCCAACCAGCTAAAATCTTTAATCTGTCTTAATATTTTTAAAAAGGAAGACACTTCTTAATCGATCTAGAAATAATCAACTAAGTGATGCCATCCATCCGATAAGTCATTGTATTTCTTTTATTATACTTGGATGCTTTATTTCAATAATGCTCGAATTTTCTCAGAATTTATTTCAATTTCTTTTTGAGTTACAAAAGATCCAAAAAAAATTTGATATTACTTCGAAAGCATATTTGTTAGGATTGAGCTTCATCTGGTACTTACAAAGTTTTCTAAATATTTCTTCTAGATCGGTAATATGCCAATCTGCTTCAGTGCTTTTCACCAGCATGTCATCAATATAAATTTTCATATTGCGGTCGATCTGCTGCTTGAAGATCTTGTTGATTAAGCACTGGTATATAGCACCTGTATTTTTAAGACCAAAAGACATCATGTTATAACAATACAAACATCTTTCGATGATGAAGACTATATTTTCTTCAAATTTTGATGCTATTTTGATCTGATTGTAGTAGAAAAAAGCATCCATGAAGCTTAGTAGTTTATGTCTCGAAGTGGCATCAACAAGCTGATCAATTCTTGAAAGAGAAAAGCTATTTTTGGAGTAAGCCTTATTGAGATCGATATAATCAATACCGATCCTCCATTTGTTATTCGTCTTTTTGATCATGACAATATTTGCAATCCACTTCAGATATTGGGCTTCTCTAATGAATTTTGCTTTCAGAACCTTGTCGACCTCTTCATCTATAGCTTTTTATCTTTCTAAAGTGAAACTCCTTTTCTTTTGTTGTATAAGACGATGCTTTAGATCAACATTCAATTTATGTACAATAATATTGGTAGAAATCTCTAACATATCTGAGATTGACAAGGTGAAGACATCAACATTTGCTCAAAGAAAGATATTAATTTTTCTCTTAGATTGGGCTATAACTGAGATTCGATCTGAACAGTCTTCTCTGGGTCTTCACCCAGTGAAATAATAATAAGTTGTTCAGTAGGTTCATCTCAATTTTTACTGATCTTTGGGTTATTTTTTGGTCAGGCACTTCAATTGATAGAGCTTCAATTGGTTTCTTCATTTTTGTAGCTATCAAGAAGCATTACCTAATAAGCATTTGATCTTCTCGCATTTCTCTAACTCCATCATTGTTCAGAACCCAACTAATAGAAGATAAGTGGAAACCATCGCTCTAAGGACATTAGGTCTAGGTCAGCCAAGGATGGCATTATAAGTCGATGGTATTTTGACAACTAAAAAAGTAAGTTGCACAATTGATTGATGAGGTTTCTTCCTGTAGTGATAGGTAGAGTGACTTCTCCTTCAATAGTTACAGAATCTTCAGAGAATCCGATCAATAGGGTACCGATCTAACATATTTATTTTTAGAATATATTGTAAAACAACATATCAGCAGAGCTTCCATTGTCTACTAATATCCTTTTTACGCATATTTTACTATTATCATAGAATAATAATATTATCATTGTGAGGAGTTTGGACTCTTTGAACATCAATATTAGAAAAAAAATAACATTGTTAGTACACTGCCTCTTTAGAGAAGGACTCAGCTGCCTCGCAAACTCCACCAAGATCTGCAATCATGTTAATGACCCTAGCAGTAGGCTGATTGTGTTTAGCATTGTCATCAAGCTTTTGGCGTTGTTCAATAATCTAGCCTGTCTGATCTCGAACATATTTTGTTAGGATTTGATATCTCGAGATTCGACCAACAAAGAATCCACAACGAGATTCAAGATAACGAACGAAGTCCAACGAACTTAAGAATAGCCCAAATAGAGTTCAGATGGAGAAATAGTGCATGAAAGAAGGCCAGAGCATGGTGGCACAGCCCACGAAGCGTCGGAGGCCGACGGTGGTGCAACCAAGCCCAGCAGCGCAGCCCAGTGCATGGGTGCAGCTAGGGCCTAGGCAGGCGTGTGTGCAGGCCGACCCAGCGAGCGCGCGGTGCCCAGGCCCCTTTTTCTCACGATCCATGGTGGACAATAGGGTGCTGCATGGTCCACGCGATTGCTGTGGATCGATCGGACATTTTTCGCTCGATTTCTCGCGATCTACATAGACCAGAGGAGATTTCTCAGGCATTTCTCATGGCTCACGATGTTTTTGATGGATCAAAGACTCATGTTGCATGATCGGACAGTTAGAACAGGAGCCGATCTTGATTTGGCAGCTAGAGAGGCAGTTTGACGCAAATAGAAGTCAGCTTCTGATCCGATTTCGATTCAGAGGCCTATAAATTCACCCTGTGGCAACAGAGATAGGTGGTAGTGGTTCGACAGAGATTTGAAACCCATGGAGTAGAGAGCAACAACAGCCAATAGAGAGCAAAAGTACAGGGTACTTCGGACAGACTATTAGGCAGCGGACAGCAATCATTGAGGGGTTCAGAAGATCTCCTGAATTCTAGTGAGAGCTTTGTAGGGATAGCTTTTAGTTAAGAGAGATTGTGTATAAGGGTTGAAAGTGTGAGGATCTCATCTTATACTTGTTTCTTTCTCATAGTGAAACTTTGCATGCTCCATGGAGATAAGCCTTGGGCTAATCCACGTACTTGATTTTTTTTATCTTATATTTATTTTTTTCTTTCTTTCTCTTGTTTATCGAGTGCAATGCGAGTGATATCGAAAAGATCCTGTAGTGATAGTATCCCGATCAGATATCTCCAATAATTGATATCAGAGCTCCGACGGTATCAGCGCACGATTGCCTAGATCATGATGATGTTGATCGAGATTGAAGAAGATGGAGGAGACAAGTTCAATCAAGATAGAGATCAATCGGTTTGATGAAAAGAATAATTTCTCTCTCTAACAGTCGAGGATAAAAGATGTGCTCATCTAGTAGGGGTTGATTGATGCTCTCTTGTACGAGAAGATGCTAACTACCATGGAGATGATGGTTTGGAGATGGCTCTAGATGTAGGCAGTGAGTACGATCCGTTCGTACCTAACAGATGACGTGATGATCTATGTGCTTGATAAGACTTCTCCGATGGTGATGCAGTCGAAGCTGAGGAGTTGTACATGATGAAATTCTTCACCAATACTCTCTTCCTCTGGAGGTAGTTTACCAGCTGTGAATGATCGAGGGACAGAGTGTGCAGGAGCATCTAAGCAACTTTCAGAAGATCCTCACTAACCTCCTCAGCGTTGGTGAGAAAGTTGAGGAGAAGATTAGGCCATTGGTCTTGCTATCATCCCTTCCTTCCTCTTTCGAGTCCTTGGTGACTACTCTTCTAATAGAAAAGTGCACCATCAAGATGGAAGAGATGACTTCTGCACTTCTCCAAATAAGGTTCTCAGGTAAGAGAATCAGGCTTCGAGTTTAGGTGGTGACTCAGCCTTGACAGTGACTGGAGGATGCGGCGATGGAAGATGAAGCGATAGGAGATCGCGATGTAGGTGGTCTAGGTCTAAGACGAAGGACTATAACAAGATTAGATGCTACTGATGTGATGAATTAAGGCATCATGTTAGAGATTGCCCTCAACTCAAGGATCGGATGATGGCTACTATGAAGGCGGTTAGTAGTGACACTGAGATCGTTGATGCGCTTATGATCTCAGATGAAGTGTTTACTCCTTTTCAGTAGTAGATTTTAGACTCTGCTTATTCCCATCATGTCTATTACAGAGAGAAACTGCTTGAGTCTCTGGAAAGCAGTGAGGATACTGTTTATTTATCGGATGGATCGAGTTGTGCAATCAAAGACATCGGGACGGTCAGCGTGGATATACATGATGGAGCAGTAAGAAAGTTGGGTGAGATCCGATACATACTGAGCTTCAAGAGAAATTTAATTTTCTCAATAGACTAGATTCGACCGGCTACAAGTGTAGAGCTGATGGAGAAATCCTGAATGTCATGCATGACAATAGGATCGTGATGAAAGGAAGTAGTATAGAGGATATTACCTCTTGGCAGGAAGCCCAGTGTGAGGTAGAGCTCCAGGAGTAGGTAGATCGGACACGAGACGGGAGACTCGAAAGGATGACAAATGATGTCACAAGGTGAGATTCCTATTACCGCGGGAGACTACCCTTAACAGGTCTTAGATCAGAATGGACACAGCCCACAATGGAGATGGGATCAAGCGGTCTGGCTTGACTCCAATGTTGTCCATCCATAAGCAGCAGGTATTGTCCTAGGCCATGAGGGTGGAGATGAGCTCTTATAGTTATTGTGGAGGCCAAATATTGAGTTGAGATGGAGATTGTTAGAATTTGATGTCTCGAGATTCAATCTATAAGAAGCCCACAACGAGGTTCAGGATGACGAATGGAGTCCAATGAGCCCGAGAACAGTCCAAACGGAGTCCAGACAGAGAAATAGTGTACGAAAGAAGGCCAGGGCATGGTGGCACAGCCCAAGGAGAGGCAGACGCCAACGGTGGTGTAGCCAGGCCCGACAGTGCGGCCCAGCATGTGGATGCATGGGGGTGGCCAGGGGCCCAAGTAGGTGCATGCATGGGCCGACCCATCGATCACATGGGGCACCCAGGACCCATTTTTTCTAACAGTCCACAGTGGATCGTGGGTTGTTGCACTTTCCACGCGACCGTTGTAGACCGATCGGATATTTTTCGTCTGATTTTTCACAGTCTACATGGACCAGAGGAGGTTTCTCAGGCATTTCTCATGGCTCACGATGTTTTTGGTGGATCGGGGACTTATGTTGTGCGATCGGACAGTTAGGACGGGAGTCGATCTTGATTTAGCGGCTGGAGAGGCAGTTTGACACAAACAGGAGTCAGCTTCCAATCCGATTTGGATTTTGAGGCCTATAAACTCAACCTGTGGCAATAGAGACGGATGGTGGTAGTTTGGCAGAGACCTGAAACCCATGGAGCAGAGAGCAACAGCAACCAACAAAGAACAGAAGTATAGGATGCTTCAGACAGACTATCAGACAGCGGACAGTGATCATTCAGGGGTTCAGAGGATCTCCTGGGTTCTAGTGAGAGTTTTATAAGGGTAGCTTCTAGTTGAGAGAGATTGTGTATAAGAGTTGAGAGTATGAGGATCTCATCTTATACTTGTTCTTTTCTCATAGTGAAGCTTTACATGCCCCATAGAGGTAAGCCTTGGGCTGATGCACATATTTGATTTTTTTTCTTGTCTTATATTTATTTTTCCTTCTTCTTTCTCTCGTTGATCGAGTACAATATGAGTGATATCGAAAAGAT
This sequence comes from Elaeis oleifera, assembly GCA_000441515.1. Classification (NCBI taxonomy): domain Eukaryota; kingdom Viridiplantae; phylum Streptophyta; class Magnoliopsida; order Arecales; family Arecaceae; genus Elaeis; species Elaeis oleifera. The sequence goes on along the minus strand of KE504761.1, from coordinate 452,346 downwards.
CCTATGATGGTGGTATCTTGGTCAGATATCTCCAACATACTTGTCGAGATAATCTCGATGAATCAGAACTTCAATCTCGTCCTTGAGCTGTCGGCATTCTTCAGTATTATAATCATGATCTTAATGGAAGTGACAATATTTCTTTTATCTCTCTTTATCGATGGGGTCTTCATGAGATTAGACTAATGAAAATATCCTTGATCCTCAATTTTCATCAGAATCTGGACATGAGGAGCAGACAAAGGGGTATAAGTGTCAAAATGCCGAGAAGGGTTTCTTGACCTCAAATTTTTTGAAATCGGCTAGAGTTGTTCCCTTGCCGATCTCCATGGTCCTCTTCACGAAGCTACTTCTTCCCATTTTTATCTTTCTCTGCCTGTCAATTCAATTTTTTTTCTTCTGCTTGAGCATATTTCCAAACTTGGGCTAGCATTTCATCATAGATATCTGAAAAAATCTTATTTAAAGAGAAGACCAAATGCTTGCTTTGAAGTCCACACTTCAAAGCAGATATAGAGATGGATTCATTAAAGTTTTTGACTTCCAGAGTAGCCGCATTGAAGTGTGCCACGTATTCTCTGAGAGAACCCTTCTATTGCTTCATAGGAAATAGACTATCTGTATACTTCAGATGAGGTTAATTGTTGCTGAAATAAGTGACAAACAGTCTTGCTAATTGCTCAAAAGAAGAGATAGACCCGGGTTGGAGTCTAGAGAACAATACCCTCGCTAAATTCTTGAAGATAATGGGGAAGGCAATGCAAAGTAGGACATCAAACACCTATTGAAATCTCATGAGGGCTTTGATCCCTCAAGGTGATCCAGTGAATTAGTAGAGCCATTAAATAATTCCATAGTTGGCATCTTGAACCGAGAAAAAATCGGTTCATTCAAGATTTTTTGAGAAAAAGAGGATCGTAGATCAAAATCTCTCTTATTTTGGGAGTGACCCCCAAGTTGTACTTCTATCGATTTCTTTCAAGATCTTGAATTTTTTACTAAAGACCTTCTTTCCAGCATGGCTTCGCACTATTTGGAATAGATTTCCTTCAAAAGATTGATTAGTCAGAGTGGGACAATGATCATGATGAGAATTATGATGGATTGGTTGCTGATAGTGTAGAGACAGAGCTTCTTGAGGAATTGTCTCTTATTACTGCTTTGTGGTATGTTGAAGCTATTATATCGCAGCAATAAGAGTTTAGATTTATTAAATTAAAAGATTAAATTGTTGTGGATTTACCATAACTGAAGGTGGACTGCTTCTGGCACACCTTCTAAAGAAGATAGCGAAGGTATAAAATTATTTATGCTCTCCAATTTATCATTTTTATAAAATTTTGGACAAAGCCCTTTTTTAATGTTAATCTATTGCTGCAAGAGTTCGGAGGAGATACAACAAGGTCGGTCTTGAACCGAGCAGGAGAGTTGCTGAGGGTCAAATTAATAAAGACTACGAATGATCCTACAAAAGAAGTCCTAAAATCAACAGGGTATTCTCCGATTTAGGATCTTTCGATGCTTAAATCAGTCGGGACCTTGAGAACAAATAGTAAAAAATAGAAAAGTAGAGAGCAAAAAATGTAAATTGGAATGGAGAGAACTCAGATTTCTTTCAATGGAGGAATTGGAAGGAGTTTAGTAGAGTCTGCACTCTGTAAGTTATAATTTACCTTTTAGAGAGTATCCTATCTCCTTTTATATAGAGAGAGCCTGCTCAGATCGTTAGAAAAGTTTGTTAGACCGTTATGAGTTTGTTAGACGGTTATGGATAATCATCTGAAATTTATTATAATGGATTAGTCAGCTGTAGAGAGGTTGTGAGCTGTCTTGAGTTGGGAAATAACTATATTATAGCTATAATACAACTGTAATATAGCTGGAAGATAACTAACTTGAATCCTTATTGACTGAGTGAAAGATTGGCTAAAATCGATGTCCTGCTAATATAAACTGAGTAGGTCGGCAATATTAGCACCAATCGGTAATTAACCAATCTGATTTAGTATAGTGCTGATGAGAGATATTTGACTTGCAGATCGGTATGAGACCGATGTTTCTAATGCTACTATGTATCAGAGATCGGCTTTTTGATGAGCTCGACTATCGACCTTCTGATGAGGTCCACAGTCAAGGCTCACATCGATATTCTTGTCGACCTGTGAGCTCTTGAGTCTCGAGGACATTGATTGAGGTGATATGGCTCCACAATAATATTAATTTTTACATCAACTATCATACAAATTCTTGAATAAATACATCTAAATGCATCGGTCATCAAATATTTCGAACCAATATGCTCTATGTCATAAGAAGCGATCAAATCGAGCGTCGACCTTCCGAAAATATGTTTATAATATATTAAGTTAAACTAATTAGTATTTTTGATGAATATATTTAATTAAAAAATAAAAATTATGGTCACCCGTCGATAGCGGTGGCGACGGGGGGTGGCGGTCTGCGATGGTGGCGGCCGACGGTCGGTAGTTGTGGTAGGGGTGGAGGGTGGCAAGCGATGACCGATGGTCAAACATGTTATTGTCCGATAGCCACGATGCTAGGATGATATTATGTAAGCCATAGTTTATGGATTTTTTATTAGATTTGACTTGAAAATATTTTGAAATTTTGATTTCTCATTATCGCTAATTTGATTGTGATACCTAACATGTCGATCAAAATTTTCAGTAATTTTACTGTAATATTATCTGCATGTATCAAATACAATAATCAATAATATTGATATTTAATTATAATAATTTATTTTGAAGATAATCTAGATTATTTTTCAAGATTGTGTGATGTTGCACCAAATGCAACTTAAAGGCAATACAATCTAGAATGCGAGTTGGCAGGGGAAAGGTAATAAAAATAATGGTGAGTTGGTAGGGGAAAGCCTAAAATTGATAGAATGCGAGCAACATCGTGCTGTCTTGCAAGATATCACAGTTAGGGTTACAAATGGGTTGGGTCGGATTGGATCGTGAGTGATCCCAATCGGACTCGATTCCTTGATCGGGTCCTAATGTTGGATCCAGACCCAATTCAATTGAAATCGGATCGGATTTATGATCAAAAAGTCGGTCCCATTAGATCTTTGCATCGGATGGAATCAATGTATATTTCGATCTCAATCTAAAAAATTTAGATCTGACTCGGATCCAAATTCTAGTCTAGTTTTGTTCGTATGATATACTGACATATGCGAAGTTTATGATAAAAAAAATATTATTTTACCTTGACTATTAATTTATAAGAAATTTTTCAAAATCTCATGATCAGATTGAATAAAACTGTATAAAAAATAACAATGCTACAATAGCATTTGAAATTCTAATCTTACTTCATTTGCTCTATAGTTTATATATTGAATTCAATACTGAATTTAGATCGCATCAGATCAAATCGGATTCTAATTTAGTAAATCTAGATCCGATCCAGAATATTGAATGAGTTCAATTTTAAAGTTTGATCTGACTCTACGAGATTTTTTAAAATAGATCAGAATCTAAATGGGTCGGGCTGGATCGGGCTACGGTCGACCCGATCCAGTTGCAGCCTAATCACAGCGCGGAATTTATTGTTCTTCTTTTTCTCTCTTCCTGCCAGCCGGTGGGTAAATTTCGCCGCACGGAAACCCTTTCCCTTCGTCTCTCGAAGATGGGACGGAGGGTGATCGAGATCGCGCTTCTTCTCCTACTCTCGCTCTCGCTCCATGGAGCCCGTGCTCGCCAGGTACCTACCTCTCTTTCGAGACCAAGCCCTCGACTTCTTTCTGCTGCTGCGATTACTTGAAGTATAGTTCTATTTGGATTCGGTACACCAGATTTATAATTGTTTTTTGGATTCTGTTTAGATTGTTAAATTCTTTAGGTTTCATGACTTGGTTTGTGTTAAGATTATTAGATTCTTTAGATGAACTATCGGGATGATACTGGTCAGGAATGAGTCAATTTTGTCGATCTTACGCAAAAACCGTCCGAGCTAATTGTCTCTTCAATGGAAAAGATGCTTATTTCGTAATTTTGTTAATAAATTTGGCAATTTGCCAAACTATTTCATGAGTTTAAGATAAACGAATGGAATTAAGGAAGTGATGATTGGATGAACTCATGTGAATGCGCTTTCCCTCATCTAGCCGCTCGACTGGCTAGTTCATGAGGATGTTGGCGTTTTGCTTTTGTTTCTGTTAGACATCTACTCGTAACTGGCTGTTAAGCATCAGATTTTTTCTTTTTTCAAATGTTCTTGATTTGTGGAGGTCCTGACCAACAATTTTCCTTCTTGGATTTGACTTCTGATGTTATTTTCCTTGCATAGCATACTTTTATGATACTTCAAATGAAATGGATTCTTTGGGATCATTCTGAAATTTCTGGGTGTGTAATAGTGGCAGCATTAAATTTGTGAAGTGGTGCAGGGATTCAAGAGGGTTATTTATCCTTAGTTATTCACGATTGCTAGGACAATTGAATGCATTTATTGATTGTGTCTCCCCAGTCCTTATACTCCCGGTCCATCACCTGCTAGCTCCCAGGAAATAAGACTCATTTGTCATGTAGAAGAACAATAATGGAGTCCTTAGCTCTTGGCTTAGAAACTCAATGTAGATTCTTTATATGGTACGGTTGTGATAGGTAGTGGCTTAGGACTTCACATGAGCATACACACAAGTGCACTTGCATATGCACAGAGAGAGAGAGAGAGAGATGAAATTCTCTTGATTGGTGAAGTTAAATTATTAAATTCCTGCATGCTGTTCAACGATCACATGGATTAGTATCATGGCTGTAATTTTTTTTGAGGAAACATTTTGATTAAACTTTCTAGTTCAATGGAATTAATTTAAATACGTGATTGATACAACAAGTTCTTTAAGCCAATTTGCCAAAAAATTTGCTCTCATACTGAAGTATTTGGCTTGTGCCCTGAATTGAAGTTGGTTGAAATCAAAAGGAAGTGATTTTGCAGAAATTTGAAATGCTTGTCTTTCTTCTGAGTTCGGACATGGACAAAAGATCTTCACAATAACTTGCAATGAGCTAATTGTGACATGATAGTAAGGATTTAAGTATCATTGTCATACTTGTGTTGGTTAGGATTGGCTAAATACAATTCTTGTGTTGTTATGCATTGACATTTTACACATACTAGCATGGAATATGTTATTATATGGAAAGATTCACCGTGAACAAACTAAGATGCTTATATTATTTAATTATTTAAGACTAGACCAATTTTATCTGCTTTTCAATAATGCTGATGTAGAGACAATTTGGGAAGATAGAATTTACAAAACTTAATGTTAAATCTATTTAACTTGTAAAATATGAAGTAAGACTAAGGTTTGTGCAATAACCTGCACAAGGTAATTGATTCATGTTCTACAGTAAGTTCTTGAATCAAAAGCAGAAAAGTGAGTGAGGAAAGGAAAAGTTGAAGAAGTAAAAAGTAGGAATGCTTCTGCGAGCACTTGGCCTCAAATGCTTCCGAGTGAAAATCAGTGGTGGACCTCTCAAAATCAAAATCCATAGCATTTATCATGATCTATGTTATATCAAATGCTTAGAGAAAAAATGATGCATTCATGAGGTATTTTCTTGTGCATCAAATGGATGCAAAATGGATGATTTTAATGGTTTAATACTACATTGTGGTTTGATCTACAGTAAAAAGCATCCAAATCAGATGAAATTTAGTATACATATGTTTTAAAAATATGTAGATCAAGGTCAATGGTTTGGATTTGTAAATTATATAGCATGTAATCTATTTTTGCTTATAAGCTATATTGCTACCATTCATGTTGTTCTACCCTGATGCATGGGAAAGAGAATGTCAAAATAGATGATTATTTAGTCTCTAGGCATCCTATATAAAATAAATCATGATTAATGGTGTGGAATTTGCTTTTGAGATGTCCATCACTAATCTTCACTGGGAGGCATTTGAGATCATATGCTCTAGACATGATCTTACCATACCAGTATTGTATTGTTATGAGGTCTTGTACCATGCTGACACTTGGTATGCTATCTTGTACCGTACCGAATTGCATACTTTTTTCGAAACAATATTAAGATGGTACCTATATGGGGTCCGGTTCCAAGATGACAAACCTTGCTCTCAGAAGCATTTTAAGTTTTAACTCTCTCTCTCTCTCTCTCTCTCTCTCTATATATATATATATATATATATATATATAT
>KE504761.1:388933-446120 GCA_000441515.1 Elaeis oleifera | reverse complement strand
AACTTTACTTCTCTCTCTCTCTCTCTCTCTCTCTATATATATATATATATATATATATATATATCTTCCCACCTCCCTATATGTGTGTCATTTGTGCCAATCAGCATGAACTAGTAGGTATATGATGGTGCCTTATTAGTTTGTAGTATGTTGTGTTGTCAATTTACATGCTAGAATGTGCAAAGCACTAGCACAACATAGCATGGTTCAATGAATACCCTTCCAATGCTAGCATGGCATGGCACTATTGATCCACTCTTAATCGTTGCATGGTCAGACCTAGATCTAATGGATGTAAATGGGAAGAAGAATATGACCCATGGATTGCTGTATAGTATTGAATTGGGTGTGTACCATACCGTATTGGTTCGGTACTGATACATGGTACGGAGGATGTATTGACACTTAGTACACCAACCGGCCCTTATCGGAATAGTAACAAGTTAGCACTGGTATGGAGTCCGGAACCAAGATGGTGAACCTTGATAGAACCTATATATAGAAGGTAATAGAAGAGGACAGGGTTCAATTAGCCAAGGCAAGTTCCCTTTATTTTTGTTTTCTTTCCTTTTTTTCTCATTTTCCCCTCTTTTCCTTATTCTCCTTTTTTCTCTTTCATTGTTTATACCTGACATCTTTACCCATGATCTCTCACTCATGCATTGTTGGACAAACTGCCAGGACATTTGATTTCTGGTTTTTAAGCCTATTTTAAGAGTTGGAGACTGTAATTGCTAGTGTGGAAACTCAGTCTAGATGGCAGATCACTGTTCCATATCTTTGTCTCATTCTTCTTTATACAGAAAAGAAAAAGCTAATAAAAATAATGATACTGCCAGACTTTTAACTGCATGGACTGCTCTATATACCCACCAGCTATATGAATTTGGCTTGGCCTTGTTGAACCAAGTGTCTAGAATCAATAGCATGATATTCGAACTTTGTTTTTAGGGAACATATTTTTTCCATAACATGTGGTACTAGCTTTATTTGTTAATGTTATGCTTAAGGTTATGCTGATCTATCTATTCTAATATGTTTTTTTCTTGTGCCTATGTTAATATAACAAACTGATATTCCTTGCTCCTTCTGCTGATTCCTTCTCATTTTTCTCTTATGCTGTAGGAGGCTGAAGGGGCTGCTGGGGTCAGGTAATATGCTTTCCAAAGTCATATAGTTTCTTGTTTTGTATTCATTCACAATAAGTTGTTTTATTAAATGTGCACAGATCTGTACTATTTAGCTGAAGCTTTTATTGGTATTGTATAATGACATACCTGGTTAACACCCCTTTTTTTGACATACAAAACTTATGCAAGTTTCAGATCTTTTAAGCATTTATTTTAAGAAGATATGCTTACAGTTTTACATCATCTTGTTTGGATGATTGCAATATTCTTTAGGATCAGTTTGGCTTTTCTAATGAGGAAACCTGAAAAACTGTAACAGTTTAGACAGTTTATCTCAGAATTTTATGTCATCAACCTGCTTCAGATGTCCTCTTGGTGTCTATATTTGTGCATTATTCAAAAGATTGATATTTTGCTTGATTTTATGTTCAGATCCCTCTTGCAAGAAGTTGCACACAAACATGAAGTGCATTGTTCTAGAGAAAGAAGTAGAACTGCCTGGAAAATTATTGAGGAGGTATGATTGTGGTAGTGGTACAGTGGGGACCCTAGCCTACATTATTCATTTCTTTGGCTGAAAATTCATTCTAAGATTTCCATAATTGATGCAGTATCTGATGCCATTTGTGGATCAAGAGCAGTATCAAATTTCAAGCAAGTGTAGACTTCATCCTGATAATGACATGTTCCACGAACAGGAGCAGCACAAAATTCATGTGGATACAAATGAGTGGCGCTGTGGATTTTGTAAAAAAGCCTTCCGTGCAGAGAAATTCCTTGATCAACATTTTGATAACCGACACTATAATTTACTAAACGATGTATGTGTCATTCAGAACATAAATAAAATATTTGAATATTATTATTTACATCAAGCAGCTTGCTATTACCACTGCTGACTTTGGAGTTTGGATCTGTAACCAATAAATTATGAACATCTACACAAGAGAGAATATGAAATGAAAAAGGCAAGACTAAACAATGATTATCCGATGCCCATGGTAAGCTGATGTTGCATGGCTCTTCACGGATGGGTGGCATCTTATAACCAACAAATTATCTCCTTGCCCATATCATTCTTTGCAAGTGACTTTATTATATCAGTTATTTAAATTTGACATCCTTATAACATCAATGGTACAGCCCTTGAATTCTAAATAACTGTCTAGTTATGTGCATTCCTTATCAGTTATCAGTCATCAGTTAATCTATTGATATCATATGCCAGTGTTTCCCTGTTATCAATGCATGGCATTAGCTCTTGTTTTTTGACTTGTAAATATTAGACTGTGATAATTAGATGACTAGGCAGACTTTATACATGGTACAAGAGCTCTCATGTGGGAGGAAGAATATTAAATATTTAAAAAAATGCATAAATAAAGAAGAAATGACACAGAAATGACATGTCTTTTTTCTTATCTAAGGTTGATGGGGCCACCTCTTTTAAGAAGAAATAACAATATTGCTCTCCATAAGTGGTTGGCCTTCATGTTTTAAGACAACTCATGCATGGCTTCTAAACATGGCTAAATAAGTAATAAACTTGTATGGTGCCAAATAGCTAAATAATTTACTCCATAATCTGTAACACTACCCAGAATCTGGTTTGGCAGATACTGTAGTGGCTAAACTTAGGAAGTTAGATAATGCTTATCAAAAGAGTTATACTAAGAGCCTTTTGTAAAATTACCAACAATTCCTTATTTCTTTCTTCTTGACATAATGTATCATTTTATTACTTGTTAGCCCTCGATCCTTATTTGATCATATTATAATGCATATCAGTATGCTATGTTATTTCATACCTTATAGGTTATTAGTTGTTTGCGCAAAGGTTTGGAAACTTGGTTTAATTTCGATTAGGTGGCCCAAGTTTGGAATTTCAACGATTTCTCCTCAGGTTCTGGCTGCCAGCCAAAAAAAGTTAGAGCAATTATGAAACATCAACAAAGTTTTTGATAGAAATTAAATAGAACAGGGAAGCATATATAGGTAATTTGAAAGCTTATTTTGTTGTTTGGAAACTTTGGATATATGGTTTTCGACTTTCTATTTTTGGGATAAAAGTGTGGAAATTGTAAAACATTTGAGAAACCAATACTGGTCAAAGTATTATCGTATAATTAAAATTGTTTGAATGCAATCTCACTATTGAATACCTAACAATGTAATTATGTTGAAATGCCTCTTTCATTTTTCTATGTAATACATCTGAAATGATGAAAAATATTGCTCTAGAGTGTCTTGATACCAAAGTACATCTCTTGACTCACCAAGTTTGGGCTTTTTGATCGTGGTTTCTCAACTTAAGTATTGACTGGTTAAGAGTACTACAAAAAAGTAATGATGGCATTTACCCCCTTTCATTTATTGATTTATCAATCGATATTTTTCATCTCTTGTGATGTGTATCCTAAGTGTTTTGATTACTTTGAGGATATTATCGAGATTATAACATGCCACATTTAAATTCAAGCTTGTATTGCTCAAAAAAATTTGAACTAAACATTGAAGTTTGCGAACTTTTATCTATTCCAGACTCAAGGACGATGCTTGGCAGATCTATGTGGAGCGCTGCACTGCGACCAGATGGCTGACTCCAAGAAGACCAAGACCAAATGCAATCCTGCAGCTGCTGCTAGGAACCGCCACCTTTGTGAGGTTCTGTCCTGCCTCCATTACTTTTCTAGGATCATATTTCATTATCTATAATGGTCTTTTGAAATCTTATTGTTCATGATTTAAGTGATAAAAATGATCAGAGATGGCTGGTTGTACCTTATGCATGAATATTTCAAGATAGGCTATGATTTCATGCAAATACAGTTAGAAATTGTGGCATCATGAACTCAGTTCGGTTGAAACCTGGAAACAACTATCCTTGAATTCTCAGTCAACCATTCACGAGCACAAGAAACAGAAAAAGAGGAAATGATTATAAATAACAAATAACCATCTTATGAAATAGTAGTCTGATTTTTAATTACATATTGTACTAAAGCAATGGAAAACCATAACGAAGTATCTCGGTTGTGTTTGAAATGTACGCATGGATCCTTTGAATTGTTTCCCTGTCCATATTCAATAAGTATTGGTACCAATAAGATGCATGCTGCATGATTAGTCTAAATCCTATAATTAAAAAAAAAAGGAAAACTCTGGATGCATTTGAGATACTTTGGATACATCTGGGGACCAGGACCCAGATTTTCTTCTTTCTTCTTTTATGAATGTTATCCTTTTTAAGAGTTTGTGATATCGATACTCTTTGTGGAGTATGGATTGTGGTCTGCGGATTAGATAATTACTCATTGATGGGTTCAAAGGGTTAATAATGTTAATGTAACTGTATATGATGTGGATTGTGTTATAGTGACAACACATTATCCTTTATGGGTACTGTATATGTGTGGAAAAAATGATATATATTTTATTGTTATATCCCACCCATGTCATATCCTATTTTTCCAAGATTTTCCTTCTATGCATATGAATATGAAGTTGTATCTGTATCTAGTATTTGTATTCATGCTTTGTTCTTGTTAAGATCACATGATGCATTAGATATGAAATATTAAATAATGATACAAATCTATTTTTTTTCAATTAAAAGCAATTCCAGACTCATTAAAGATTCAGGTGAAAATTTAGCCATTGGCATTTTCTACAAAGTTCTTATGTCTGTTTAGTAATTTAGGGCTTGTTTATTTCTTTTATTTTTTATTTTTTTTGCTTTTTAAAACAGAAACAGTGGTAGGTCCAGAAAATGTTGATACTTGAGTGTGTTCCCCCTTAATTACTAAATCTTCAAAGTTTATGGTAGTTTACTCCACCATTGTTGCCATCAATGCTTCTCCACATAACTCCAAAACCATGACCATGATTGAAAGTTTGAAACTTTCACTTTTACCACCATCACCTCTCCACTGCTGCTGGAAGTACTGCTGTTGCTGCCACCACTGCAGCGCACCATCACTGTGAACACAACCATGATCACCTCCTCCGCTGGCATCCCCATGTGAGGACCAGACTATTGAATGGCCATCACCGCCATTACTAGTGCTCATGTCATTATCTTTTGTTGCCATCACTAGAGTCTAGCGCCACCGCCGCTTACAGTTTTTCCCACCATCACCGCCATCAAACATGTTTTTAGTGTTTCCTCTTTGAAAATGAAACATTAGCAGATGTCTTCCTATCTTTAGAATATCAGAAACAAACCAAAGCACTTGAAGTCCAAAGTAGAAGATTGGCAATTGTGCCAGATGCAACCATAGTTATCTGAATAAAAAAATGAGTATCCTGCTGTCCAGGTTTCAAACTTATGAACAATTCAATCCTGTTCCTGATGCAATTATGATGGATCTATTTTCCATGAATGCGGATCATGTGATGAATTCATTGTGTTCTGCAACAGTGTAAACTAAATTACTTCCAATCTATTGTCCCCATCTATGTTTAGTACCATAAAATGATTGCATCCCCATCCATGTAACTGCAGTCATATAAAATGATTGGTTATGGGACCACGTTTGTTAGCAACCTCCAGCAACCTATGAACCACCTACGACATCATTGATCAGAGTTAGGATCAATTGATTTAGTCTACATTGATATTCAGCTTATTGTATAGCCTATGTGAAATGGTTATTGCTTTATTAATCTTTTATCTGCTTCAGAGCCTTGCAGATAGTTGTTTTCCGACTAACCAAGGTCGCTCGGCAAGCCGTCTTCATGGTAATTTAGCTATCTAAACAACTCCATATCCATCTTATTATAAATATTGTTTGATGCAATTGTATTCGCAGAACTTTTCTTACGGCAATTCTGTGATGCTCACACATGCAGTGGGGACAAAAGCCCTTCTCCAGAGGGGGCAAGGTAACAGTCTTCCTGTTTATGCTGTCAGATTTTTTCTCCAAAGTTTGGACTGCTGTGTGTTCTATCCTGACTAACTATGGAAAGAACAACCGTACACCATCAATTGCAGTCTCTTTTCATTCTGATGGAGTTCATTTGCAATGCAAAATCATAGATGCCAATTTTATTCTTGAAAGGGCACAAGTCCAGTATTTTTAATTCTTGGCTTATTCTGTTCTTGAACTTCATTTGGCAGTGCAATGTTCTATATTCTTTGTTAGAGATAATCATTTCTGACTGATACCCACCATTTAACTAAATTGAATAAAAGAAAAAATCCAAGTGGCTTGTTTGATGTCTTCTTACAGTTTTTATCTCCTCTTCTTTCCCCTTGATCTATGCAGAAACAATCAAGCGTATTTTACCTTGCTGTTTGCATATTGACAGTGATGCTTCTACCACTGTTCTATCTTTTGGTTATTTGCATCAAAGGTATATATCTCATCTACATTCTGTTCTTGATGGTTTTGAATGATGCTCTGATACCCTATGGTCTTTGCAGAGAGATGAGGAAGGGCACTCAAGATCTGAAACGTATATCAAAAACAATGCGCAAGTCAAAGCCATCCTAGGTGGTAAGTCTCAACAACGTGCAGTAACTTTAACAGGTCACATGTCACCAACTTAGAGAGAGGTATCCTAAAATCACAGCTTGTGGTCCCCATGCAAGCTAGCTAATGCAGATGACAGCCTTGTCCACCGAAGCAACATTAGGTCAAGGTCTTCATGACTATTGTATTCAACAACCTTATTTTCAACACATAAGGGGGGAAAATGTGCAAATTACATCTTAAGTTGCATTGCAACACCTGAAAATGGAATACTTGCATGAGTGACTTGATCCCTGGATCTGCTTTTATGCAGGCAAATGGAGCCTAAGGTTGCACGAGTGATGGCCATCCATTTGCTAAAAACCCTCCCGTTCCTTATTCTTTACATATAAACAGCATGTAAGTAAAGAATATATCAGACTATCATATTGTTGGTTTTCCTCAATTTGTCCTACCATCATTTAGAACCTGAGTCCGCTAATGATCCTTTTTGATACCTATAGTGAGCTCCACAATGTTCTGTTTTTCTGTTGGCTTTCTTTGGATACCTTATGCTTCTCAGGATTAATATCATGCTTATCCATTTACTTTGCCTGCCTTACTCATGTATGCTGTATTTGACCAGGCAGTCATTTTTGACGTCTGTCATAGGGTTCAAATATTTCATATCTATCCTAGCCCCACAGAATTTTCCCCAGACCCGCTTAATGTGTATAGAGTATGAGACAATTCATTATAATTGCCATAAACTCATTCTCTATCTGATAGTGGGTTCATGTAAGGTATTTTTCTGGCGCATTTAGCAATAACGATATTTTTTCTACGAACTGTATTATATGGTTCCATGTTTTCAGTTGACATTATACTTCTTAATGCTCCAAATATTAACATTTGAGTGACCATGGCATCTTCTCCCTGGTTCAGAAGTTGCCAGGTTGCTACTTGCCAAGTATATTGGTGGTTGTACCAGTGACTGGGGATCAAATCCTGTCTTCATCAGGGTCATAGCGTGGGGAGGGTGGTCAGGGGTATTGCTGGAAAAAAAGCCACCTTTTTCCTGCTTGCTGGAATCTTGAGGTTCCTACCTGCATGATTTGTGCCCTCACTTAAAATCATTTTCTTTTGAATTACGTTAATTTTATATTATTTGCTCTGGGTGCTTTATGTGCGATCACATAATATCATTGTACATGAATCAGAAATGGGACACCCACTGGCAAGGTGGCCTTTTTTCTGAGGTTTGCTCTGTCACCAATTTCTAGTAACTACTCAGCAAACCTCCAAGGCTGACTGCAATTTGCAACCTTTGCAACTTTGTTTGCATTTGTCACTGATTTTTATGTAGAAATGACAAGGGAAAGTGCTTTGGATGAAGATTTTGTAATGTGTTCATAACTGTGTATTAATGCCTTAATTTCCTTCCTAATTGCTTATTGTCCATGAAGCAGGCATGTTGTATATTTGAATGCTTGTGGGATTGCGTGACGTTCATGGCTTCATTAAGGCATTATGCACGAAACTTGCAGGGAGGTTGAGCTGGTGCAGAGCTGCTTTCGCTGAATCTCCTCCAACCTTCTTGTAAAATTGCTTTGAATTGACAGAGGTTCTGTCGGACCTTTCTGCTATCTGGGTCTTCACCTGTCTACCAAGAAAGCACTAGTCCAGTTCATAAATGAGAGTCCAAATTGGTCATTTTTTTCGTGTGGACCATTACTTGAGTTTATGTACACTGATGATATAATCTGAAAAGCCTCGACAAAACTCTATTCTTTGGAATTGTATGTTTCACAAGAATGGTAACTATTCAGCATGTACTCAAACAGAAGCCATTTAATTTTAAAGAACCATGAATCATGCAATACTTAATTGTGCCCACGAGTGGTACTCATTTTAATGGGGAATGCAGAATGTGCGAATACTGGAAACCTATCACCATTTTTCTTCAAACAATTTATCTGATAATATTCAAGTTATGTCTTTGTAGCCACCTAGTTATTATCTTGCTCTTTCTTCCTTTTTCTTTCTAATACTTGGATTGTGCCTGAGTGGTACTCGTTGAAATTTGGAATGCAGAATGTGAAGGTCTTACTTTTTCTTTCTTTGTGCTTATAGTCTATGCTTTTGGAATGCAAATAATTGAAGGTCTTATTATAATTGTATGCCCTCCAAGGTAACTTGAGAAGTTACTTTTGTTATTCCAATGGGTAAAATAGAACTAATGGAAACGCTCAACCTCATTAGTCTCAAAAGCAGTATACTCAAGCATTATCGAAGAACTTTATAAATAAAAATGAATGTCAAAGAAAAATTTGCTGTGATCTCATGGAGATATAACCCCAAATGCAATAGAAATCAACTCATTTGAAAGGAGGAAGCCATCTGGATCACTCAGCCTCATGAATGCAACTTTGTTCCCCATCTCATGATCATCATTCAACTGCTGCTCGAAATCATGAAAACTCAATGATTTTCTATCACCATCTATTGCAACCACATGGCCACTCTCAACAAATGGTCTGAAGGCTTTGCACAGGGAGAGTGCCAAACAATCTCCAAAGGATCTTCCAAAACTGCTTAAATCTAGACCTCTTGCTGTCCTCAGAGAAAGCATCACGACATCCATGGCCATGTCCTTGCTTCCAACACGAGTAGCATCATGATCTACCATTCCGTCTTGCAGTTTCTGCACCCAGTCTATGTACTCCTTCAATCTTCTTGGCCTTGAAAACCTCACGCCATTGATGTAGCTTGCGGATCCTAGACCAAACCCATAGAATGATCTATTTTGCCAGTATGTAAGATTGTGCTTGCACTCATAGCCACTCTTGCAGTAGCTGCTGATCTCGTAATGGCTGTAACCTGCCTTTGTAAGCGTCTCCGAAGCCATTTTGTAGAAGTTGGCTGACTGTGTCTCTGTGGGCAGAGGGAACTCCCCAGGAGTGTACCTGTAATCAGGGTTGACAATACACTAAGATATGGTACAAAGTTATAATATTTTGGAATTTTACACTTTCTATATATTGCAAGTTATGATTTTACAACACTAGATGTTTCTTTCTTTTCCTTTTTTGGTTGAGGACCATCCTAGGTGTTTGACTGTGGAATAAAGTCACATAAACCCAAAATTGTTACATGTATTTTTTTTTAATGAAATTACATAAAAGCCCTAAAATTATTACACTGAAATTCTTAATTTGAGTAGAATTTTGCAAACAAACAATTTCTCTCCTTATTGTCTTGCATTATACCAATTTTCTAGTTTTCTCCTTCCAAAAATTTTAACACCTGCTAAAATAACTCAACTTTTATAATCAAAATTTTATTTCCCCTCATAAAATAATGATTTAACATAAAGATCCTCCATGCAGAGCAGGTGTTTTAAATTAGAGAAATTTAAGTATGAAACTTCATCAAGCATTTGAACACAAAATCGATGATTTTATTATGAAACAAGAATGCAAGACTTTGAATTACTCCCTTTGCTACAAGATTTTAGCAGAAGATATGGGATTAAAAAGCGGTTCTGGTCTTTTGAGCTATAGAAAAGTAGAAATGGAGGTTCAGCAAATTTAGCGTTAGACTCTTTTCTACACTTAAAACTACTAGCGAGAAAGGGAGAGTTCAGCATTGCTTACAGTTGTCCAAACTTGGTCCCTTGCTCGACCTGCAGGTCGTAGACGGAGACGTGGTGGGCCGAGCATCCACCGCTTGGCTCAAGCTCTCCTCCCACATCTCTGGTGTCTGGTGAGGCAAGGAGGAGATGAGGTCCATGCTCCAATTCTCCAACCCATTGCACCCAGTGACAATCTCTATAGCTTCACCCACCTCCTTCAAGCCATGCGCCCTCCCACAGGCCCTCAGCAGCTCCTCCTGGAATGCCTGGACCCCGAGCGACACCCTGTTCACCCCAGCTCAAGCAGTTCCTCTAATCTCCCCCTGTCGAAGGTCCCCGGATCCATTTCAATGGAGATCTCCGGGGCGGCGCACATGCCGAATTTCGAGCGGAGGGCATCGAGGACCGATGCGACGAGGTCGGGGCACGAGGGACGGCGTGCCGCCGCCGAAGAAGACGGTCTCGAGGGCGGCTGGTTGTGGGATGCTGGTTTTGTGGCTTCGATTTCCCGGAGGAGGAGATGGATGTAATTGGCGATCCTGGGGTCGTTTTCATGGGCTGGGGAAGGAGAAGAGGAGGAGCCGAGGCGATGATGGGGAAATCGCAGTAGTGGCAGCGCTTGCGGCAGAAAGGGAGGTGGACGTAGGCGGAGGTGGGTGGCGGGATATCGGCCGAAGAGGAAATTTGCAAACAGTTGGTGGGCGAGGCGGTGGGTTGGGGAAGGAAGGCACAGGCAGGAGGATTCTGGCGTTTCTCAGCAGCGGGGAATGGAAGAAGAGCATGGGCGGGAATACGGTAGACCTAAGCATTTAAGTATCTTATAAGTAGAGCAAAATGGGTTAATAACGGTGGCAACCTTGGCCCTGGGAATAGAAATTGGGTGGTGGGTACTCCCTCAAATAAAAACCGTTACCTTTGGTCTCAAGGAATCTGCTTATATTGATGGAGAGTGATATCCTCAGAAGGTTTAGACTTAGGACAAGCCTCTGTAATGGATTGTACCAAATTGCATTCAGAATCTTTAGATAAAGTTGCTATCATACCTGTCTACTGGGTGGAGGGTTAGCATTGCACATGGATTTCATGTTCCTGAGATCCACAACCCAGACCTGACCCAATATAAGATTCAGTGGCAATCAAACCCATATGAGATCATGAGTTCTGTTAGGTCTGAATTTCGGGTTCCTCTTTCTCATTTGGGTCTAGGCTTGGATCTTTTACTATTTGTCCCAAAGCCCAACTAGTCCAACCATAAAATATATGTTGGTCGAAAATTCATTGTCCTATCCAAATTCATCTATAACATTCTTAGGATCCATTTGGTTGGGATATATTAAATTATGAGATAATTTGGTGATTTCAAATAATTATTTATCTTAAAAAATAATGGTAAAAAAAATAATTGTTACTATATTTGATTGATGAAAAAATTATTTAAAAAATAATATTAATTTTTTTATATTTGATTAGAGATAATCTTATATAAGAATATGGCTAAATTTACAAATATATCTTTCAATAAAAATAATTTTTTAATATCAAGATAGTATTATAATCTTCTATCAATTTTTATATAATGACTATAATGACGTAGCCTTTTGCATGATGCCATCTGCATCTTAATTTTTTTATAAAAGTTCTTTATTAAATTTTAGAAAAATATCAAAATAAATTCAATGATTACATATGCATTTTATTGAGGATATTTTTATTAAGTATGGATTATCATTACTCAGAAATTTATCAAATACCAATCTTCATGATATTTGTTTTACTTTTCTCTTCGAATAATAAATATGGGATCTACCAATTTTTTTACTATTCTTTTCTTTCATTTTTCATACTAAATATGATAATCTAATATAAGATTATTTTTCATATCAAAAACACCGCAACCAAATGAATTCTTATAGAAATTCCTATGAGATTGTATTAAAAATTATGTAAGAATCAAGTCTGTTGATCCATCTAGCTTTTTTTTTTTCTAAGAACCTGTTTAAATTTAGCTCACATCCTTGCATTTGGTCCCCGGGAAGAAAAAAGTATATTGGCCAAGTAGAGTGTGGTTGATACAGTGTCATGCTTAAATGAATGCCTTAATCTACGAATTCTACATGATTTTTAGTTTAATCATATAGGAATAGCCAAATTGGCCTTTTAAAATTAAATAAAGTTTGGTTTGCTTTCTGGTGGAAAAGTCCAGAGTAGTTTTTTAAACAATAATTAGCTATCGGACAGAGAAGATGGAAGAACTTCTTCTTCTTTTCTTTTTAGGAGCAAATTAATTCAAATTTTATTTATATTAATATATAAAAATATATTCATGTGAATCAAAAATAAAAAAATACATAATTAATTGAAATATCCAACATAGTAGTCCACAAATAATCCTGATATGGTCAGCCACATATAATATCCTATTGAAAAATCAACACGACTTCTTTCGTTTTGCTTTTCTCTATCCTCCCACAATGAATGATTTTTTTTCTTTGGTAACAAACACAATGAATGATTAATACCTTCATAAATTTTCTGAAGGAGCCTACCTTGGGAGAAAGAAATAGAAACCGAGCAACTCCTTCAAATATTACCTCATTTACTTTTCATGCGACATTGCTCCATTAAATTATGATATGTAAAACAAAATAATCAATAATCAATAAATTAAAATTCTAGATATCTATCAATTGTACATGAAGGCTAAGAGAAGAATAAAAGATTCGTGGTATGTTGAGGCCATTACATAATTTAGTGATAATTTATGCCTTTAATGAATGACTAAAATAGCAGTTGCAAATCATTAATTCTCATACTAAAATTATTATGGTGAAAAAGACATTCAGTAAAATAATATAACTTTATTTGCTAATACATTCTAATTGTTGGTGATGGCACGAGGAGCAAAGGTGATGCATGCGATGGCCATAGGCATGCAGTGTCTCCTCATGAGAAGGTGGAGAAGATTGAAGGCGATTGTATGGAATGGCTCTTTCCATGTAGATACCCACCATTAAGATTGAGTAGCATCTGCATTCACCATCTCTTCCGTTCCTTCCCAAAAGGCTGCTTTTATCTTTGAATAATGATCCCTGCTTTATGTTTATATGTGGGCAGTTCAAATGAGAGAGTCCATGGTTCCTCGTGACCTGGTTGAAGGCTCACATTCCTCACATTATGGGCTCATAAATTTTGAGAAAATTGAAATAAAGTGCATTCACGTCATGATCTCATATTAATTCCTCACGTTATTGGGACATAAATTTCACTACAACTGAAACAAAGTATACTACATCCGCGGCAAGAACTCTCTTCGTGAGCTCACTGGTGTTCCTTTTGTTATTGGATCATAAATTTTGAGAAAAGTAAAATAAAGTAAATTAAATTGGCGGCAAGAATGGTCATGCCCCAGCCTTATATTTCTTAAGACCCAATGCCCGTAGATTAAATACAACAATATAAAATAAGATAAAATAATTTCCTGAACAAGTAATAAAAGCTTTATATTACTGAGCAGATTTGATTATCTAGGAATATCTTGATGTTGGAGGTCAGAAAGTATCCGTTAAAATTTATTCTTGAGCGAGCTTTGATTTTAACTATTGAGATGATTGATGTGACCACAATACCCTCAAAAATTTGGAACTCCTAATTAGCTCGTACAGCAGCCCACAGAGTATTCATCATTTGGGAGCCCGTTTCTTCGAGATTTCTTAAGATCTATTTCGACCACAGTTTAGAGGTAGAAATAGTGGTGGAGCTAATTTCATGATCCGCAATTATACCTCCAGACTTGTAGTGGCCAAGGTGATCGTCTCTTTGATTAATCCATTTTTATTGCAAAGCTTCAGGCCACATGAGCTGGAATTACTTGTGCGCGTCGGATCCTCCACGCCAATCACCTATTCATCAAAGGTGATTCGGCTACTGTGGTGACTCAGCTTCAGATGTGTATACGAGGGATACTAGTCACCTTCTTTGCATGATATTGTGGCTATGCTGTCGAACTATGTAGGGCAAATCTTATCATCAGACATGTCTTTCAGGAAGCAAATACCACAGTTGACTGCATAGATGCATTTGCCGCCGTTCTTACGGAGCACTTTGATTCGTGCTTTTGGATTAAGTTGCATAAGATCCCTAACCTCTTAGGGATATTTTATTTTCTGATTATCTTGAATGTATTCACACCAGAGGATTTGAATAATCTGTCTTATAAAAAAATAAGTAAAGAATGTTGATCAATCATAAAAATTTTAGTTGTTTAATTGGTATAGAAATACTTTAACCATTCCCCTCTTACCAATAATTCCAACTAAATACTAAGCATTGCACGACTCTAAAAAAAAATGATAGTGGTATCAACTAATAGCTTGGTAAGAATCCCATAAAATATTAATATAAATAATTTAAAATAAATATATCAAGTATCAAGTAATCAACATCTAAATAAATGCATTCGAATAAATCCATAAATATATATATATACAGCAAATGTTATCAAACTAACCATTCTACTCAAAAATATCCTAAATTATCAAAAAACTGTTTTATTCAATAGTGAATTTCTAGTCATGTTTCCGACTTGTGAAAGGGTAATTGATAGTATCATATTGTCCACCTATGATAGGACAATTGATAATGTTACTTTTCCAATCTATGATTAGGCAATGGATAATAACAAGGTTAGCGCGTAGCGTACGCTCATCCATATAGTTCACATGCACATATCGCACATTTTTTCTTCTAGCTTTAGATTAACCATGATTATGTTTCTATCCATGAGAGGATAACTGATAATGCCATGTTTGTAACATAGTTAGTCTAAAACTCCATGCCTAGTTATACAGCTGTACAAAATATAATTTCTTGCTTGCTAAATAAAATATAATTGAAAACCATATTTCTCACAAAATTCAATGATGCATACAGATATCACACTCATTCCAAACCAAATTCATCGAAAAATGATGCATAGATATGCAAAGAAACATATATCCACATACAAGGAACTATATGATGAACAACCATCACATAGCATGCAAAATCAAATCCATCAATATATAAAAAATAGACATATTGGGGCACATTTCGACTTGGGAGCCAGCCCTTTCACCAATAGGGTGGCCAAAGGGCCCAGGCCTCATCCCTCCTCGTTGGTTGATCGACTAGGCCCAAGGTGAGTTAGGCCAGCCAATGGACCGGGCCTCACAAAAACTTCCTAGCATCAACTTCTAGGGATGGAATTGAGGACCTCTTTGATAGCTATCGAACTCACATTCTTCATGTTGTTAGTTCCTAAATTCAAGGAAAATGAATTTTATTGCAGAAACTGCCCGTATTTGAGCAAGTCACATTTCAACTGACGCTGATGTCTCAAAATTAAGAATTTTGGCAGACACATCTGGCAAATTGTTAGCTTGTGAATCTCAGGAAAACTGAAATGAAGTAGAAAAAACTTCATTAGCTCATCCAAATACGACATGAATTGTCTGCTTCTTAACTTTGGAAGTTGGTTACATATTTTGCACAAAACAGCCTTTCGACTTCAAGTTCAAGATCCAGAATTGGGAAATGTCTTGTCCAGTATTGAGCTTTAATTGCAGCCACATAAACCCTTTGATTGACAGGTAGTAATTATCACACATGTATGTATGTGGCTGTCCTGCGACAATTGAAGAGATATGCCAATGCAAACTTCATTATAATCAAGGGTTTATGCTCGTTAGAACCAGCGATGATTACAAAATCCCATTAGTCTACATTGGTTGATAGCATTTTTGGCTCCTTTAGATGATCGAATTGTGGTCATGGTTGGATCAGTTGCATACAAATAGCTTTTGCAAGCAAAAAGACTTTAAGAAGCTTTTTTTTTTTTTTTTCTTGTGATCTTGTTTGACTGTAAGTGGATTACCATCCTTGTAGACATAACTAGATGTAACATATCTCGAAGATCGTCTTTCTAGCTCTTTGAAGAGGGAGGTCTCATTTTAGCTAAAAACCAAGATGTGTCCCACATCTCGTTGTTGCTCTCCGGCATGAGCCATTTAGGTATGGATGGTATTGGGTGGGATTAAGATGGATAAAAGCCATCAAGAATAATGGTCTTGTCCTAGGGCTGAAAATTCATGTTCACGGATCGTAAACGGATCGTGTTGATTTGAAGATATAACACAGATTAGTTTAATCCGAACACGACCCGTTTAATTAAATGGATCGATTTATAAAATATGAATATGACACGAATATACACAGATTGATATGATATGATCCGTCTAATACGATTAACAATCATGTTGACGGATCAAATGGATACATAATCCATCTCACGATCTATTTAAGAGAATCTGTTAATCTGTTTTAATCTATTTAACTTGTTTTAGTTTGTTTTAATCTGTATAATCCGTTAACCTATTTAGTTAAATGAGTCAAAATGAATTATACAGGCCAACTCACTTACGACACGAATTTATTATATCATAAATAGATTGTTTATGATTCGAATTTATTTATTTCAAATTCAAATCTAAATACGTATCGTATCGTGTTTATATTAACGGTCGTGTCGAAAATTGTCAGTCTCATCTGGCCCCTATTTTAGTACCTCTCAGGGACGGCGGAAGACAAAAGCTTATGGGATGGCTTTTGGAATGCAGGTGCCACCGTCGAGATCGAGGTTGAGAAGCTTTTGGATTCAGCATCTCTCTATCTCTACCTCTGCCTCATGGACTGCTGAACCCACGATAGAATAACCCCAGCTCTAATCCTTTTTATAGACAGTTCCATAAACCCCAGCGTCTAGGAAGTTTCAAGGAAGGAGGCGTGTGTCCTCATGAACATTTTAAACACATTTTTTGGGACATTAATTTTGAGAAAACTGAATTAAAATGCATTAAATCTATTGCAGAAACATCATAGACTCAGCCATGAACGGCAGAATTAAGCAAATGAATTCATCAATAATTTTTGACAGGAATAGAAAAGAGTATTGCTGGTTGCACATGCTGTTCACATTGTTTGGTTGCTGCACCTCGACGAATCTGAAATGAAGTACGCTTAATTATGGAAGAGATTGCATGAATCGGAGCACTAGATGATTCTTGAAAAGAACTGGGTGCTCGTAGAGACACATGTTACTGGCATTTTTATCTCATAAAAGTTGAGAAAACTGAAATAAATACTTTGCAAATGTTTAGAAAACTTCTAATTTTTGAGCCGTTTGGGATAGGGATGAGCACCTGGCTATCAGTAGTTTCTGGCATTCTAAAAAGAATGAGTTCTGTTTGAATCACGTTCTTCGTGCTCTTAGTTGTATTGTGAGAAAAATGAAATGGGCTTTTTTAAGGAAGAGAAAACTGAAATGGGTTACATTAAATTTATGGCAGAAAATTAGTAAATTCAGTCCCTTCGGACACACGTTCTTCACATTGCTGGCTCTTGAATTTTGTGATAACCAAAATAAAGTATATTATTTCATGGCACCCACCAAGTAAGTGTAAATGTTACATGCCTATGCTCAGCCTGGCTGGTTTCTGCTTTCTATTGTTTCCGGAGATATCTTTCTTTTCTTTTATTTTTTTTTGATTTTTTTTTTTATTCAAGTAAATTTAATTTCAAAATGCTCCCAACAAATATACAGTGGTTCTTTTATCAAACAAATATGTACATTCTTTGTATTTATCATGCCAATGAAGTGATCTTCTCATATAATACACAGATCATTGATAAGTTACGATTAATGTCAGAGATGTTCTCAATCGAAAACATCGAGCATCTTTGTATCCCAATTGTAGGAGACTATGGAATCATCTCTTTGTGAACATTCTAGTTTTTGTGCCTAAATTGCTGCTTGATCAAGTCTATGGCAATAATCGTGCAAGAAGCCTTTCTCAATTACTGCTCAAAGTTACTTGGCACATTTCTGAAAATTAAATCTCTGTAGATTGGAGCAAAATTTTCAATACAAATCAGGTAGACTTATCTGAACTTGACAAGCCTTTGCAGAAGATGAAATAAAAGATAGTTTTAGCATTGCAAAGGATAAAGCCCCGAGCTCTGAAGGTTTTTCAGTAGTCTTTTATCAACATTTTTGGCCAATAATCAAGAATATATTTGTAAATTTTTTCGATGAAGTTTACACAAACACGATAGATCTATCAAGACCTAATTGTTTTTTATATCCCTCATCCCAAAGAAGCAACAAAATCTTATGGTTCGAGATTATAGGATGATTAGACTCATCAACTGTATTATCAAAATGTTCACAAAAACTTTAGGCAGAAGGTTATCAAGATTCATGGAAGATCTTATTGTAGAGTCTTGAACATCTTTCATTAAAGGAAGGCAGATTGGTGATGGGTATATGTGCTGTTAGCATTTTGATAGTTAAATATGATAGTTGAAAAGTAGATGGGACTAAAAGAAATTAAAATGAAAACTTTTATTTGATGAAGGAAGCATACAAGGTGTTAAGGCTATTGATAGAAATTTTGGAGAGCTTGTTATTTTCTTACGCAAACTGAACACTACATAGTCTATTTATAGGCTTTGTAAACCGACATAAGCCATCGGAAAGCACTTTCTGATATTTTCTTCACAATATATTTTATTATTATTTTATAATTCCTCTAGCATATTCTAGATTTACAAACTCTTTGTAGTCAAAATTTAATTTTTAGAAAATTATTTTCATTTCATCATATGTGGCTTCTTAAATACTCTAGAAGAGTATTAATTTCAACAGTATTCCTCCTTAATGCTCTCCGTGGTTACTCTGAGCACTCTTTGTAATGTCTCAAACTTCAGCCATGGTAGTGCCTTTGTAAAAATATCAGCTAGTTGCTCTTCAGTCTTGTAATACTTGATTTAACTTTTCCTCTGCTAATGGCTTCTCGTAGAAAATGATATTTGATGGCAATATATTTCATCCTATTATGAAACATTAAATTCTTTGTCATTGTGATTGTCGATTTGTTGCTGAAATATACTTTCATTGGTCCTTTTTGTTGTTTGCCCATGTCTTCAAGTATTCTTCGAAGCCATATAAATTGAAAAGTTGCTCTCGTGGCAACCACGTACTCTACTTTCACTGAAGACTGCACCATCGAGTCTTACTTTTCGATGACCATGAGAATATAGCTAAGCTAAGTGAGAAGGCATAGCCTGAAATATTCTTCATATCATCCACTGATCCTGCCCAATCACTGTCGGTGTATCCGATTAACCTTGAGCTAGTCGGGGCTTGTATTAGATGCCAAAAGTCTTTCATGCCTTAAAGATGTCTTAGTATTCTTTCACTGTTTCATAGTGTATCTGGCTCAAACTTTGCATAAATCTTGATAGTAGACTCATGGCATACATAATGTCTGACTGTGTAGCTATAAGATAGAGTAGGCTCCCAACCAAGCTTCTATAAATTAAGTCGACCATCTTGCTGGCTTCATCTTCTTTTCGTAGTTTCTTGTTCGTATTGAGTGGAGTAGCCACTGCCTTGCATTCTTGTATTTGAAATATTTTTAAGGAGCTTTTTATATATTTTTTTGTGAGATAAATATCCCTTCTTCTTTTTGATTAATTTCGATGCCGAGAAAATAGTGCATCAAGCCTAAGTCCGTCATCTCAAATATTTTTATTATGTCTTTTTTGAACTCTTGGATCATCATCTCATCGTTTCCTATATCGATAAGATCATTCACATATAGAGAAACAATGAGTAAGATCATTCACATATAGAGAAACAATGAGTGTGTCAATATTATCTTGAATTTTGATATAGAGAGTAGGTTTACTTTTGCTCCTCTTGAATCCTTAGTTGATGAAGTAGCCATCGATTTTGCTGTATCAGGCTCATGGCACTTGCTTTAGCCCATACAAGGCTTTCTTCAATTTAGGTATTTTATCTTCATTTCTTTACTACGAAGCCTTGGGGTTGCTCCACATAGATTTTTCTTCTAAGAATCCATTCAGAAAAGTTGACTTGACATTAAGTTGATAAAATTTTCATTTCTTCTAGGCTACTAAGGCAATTAGTGCTCTAATTATGTCAAGCCGAGCAACTGGAGCAAAAGTCTCGTTGTAGCCGATCCCTAGAAGCTATGAGTATCCTTTAGCAACAAGTCTTGTCTTGTGTTTTTGTATTGAGCCATCAGAGTATTTCTCTAAGTGACCTCGCTTTTCTTGGTGCTGATTCTGAAGATTCCTCATGTCTTGATAATGATAGTGAAGATGTTCTTGACAATGAAGGAGGTGTTGATGGTGGACTTGATGTACTTGATGTTTGGCTTGATTCATCATTATCTTCTGTGTGATGCCGTAGCTCTTGTGGGTGATAATTTTTTTTATTTTTCTTCATCCCAACTCCATGTAGCATTTTCATTGAACTCCATATCTCAACTGATCATGAGCTTCTTCATTCTCAAGTTGTAGAAACGACAGTCCTTTGATTGAGTACTGTAGCCCAAGAATATATCTTTTTCTATCTTTTCATCTAGATTGCTTTTCTTCTTATCAGGAATATGCATATAACATATGCAGCCAAAGACTCTGAGGTGCTTTGCAGAAGGCTTTCTTCCACTTCTAGCCTCAACTGGCATTTGATCCTGCATAGCTTTCGTCGGATACCTATTTAATATGTAGACTGCAATATAAACTGCTTCTGCCCAAAATATGTTTGGGAGCCCTTTCTCTTTTAGCATTGATCTTGTCATCTTCATTATTATTCTATTTTTTTTTAAGACTCCATTTTGTTTAGGAGTATCGCTAATTATCAATTGGCGTTCTACTCCCTCTTCTTCGCAAAATTTCTTGAATTCCTTTGAGTTATACTCTGTTCCATGGTTGCTTCTAAGCACCTTGATGGATTGGCCACTTTGTTTTCCACCAAGCACTTGAATTTTTTAAAGATGTGAAATACTTCTAATGTTTCATGTACGAAGTAGACCCATATCATTCTTGTATAATCATCAATGAAAATGATCAAGTACCTATTTTCAGGGAGTGATGGCATCCTCATCGGGCCATAGATGTCTGTATGCACCAACTCCAATAATCTTTTGGCTCTCCAAGCACCTTGTGAAGGCAATGACCGTCGTGGCTGCTTGCCAAGTAGACATCCTTCACATACATTATTAACTTCCTTGATGCTTGGCAAGTCTTGAATCATATTTTTTGGTATAGGATCTTTAGTACCTAAAAGTTGAAGTGGCCAAATCTTTGATGCCAAAGCTAGGAGTCATCAACTTGAGCCTTCATAGCAGTCTCGTTAGCATATTGCCATATGATGGAAGAATTTCTATTCACCATCTTCACCATGGCAATCTGTTGGCCTTTATTGTCATAGATAGAGTAGGAATCTCCTTCAAATAAAGGGAGTATCCCTTTTCTATTATCTAACCAAGGCTTAATAAATTTGTTTAAAACTTGGAACAAGCAAGATATCTTTTATAAATTTCGTACTTTCTTCACCTCGACTACAATCATGCCTTTCCTTTCACCTTAACTAATGCACCATTCCCAAGCTTGACTTATGATTTGAAGGATGAGTCGAGCTCTATAAAAATACTTTAATCGCTTGTCATGTAGCTGCTATGGCAACTGTCAATATATCATGCTTCATTTTTGGTTTTTGTAGTAGCTTGGCAGGCAAATAATAACTACTTTTCATCTCTCTTTTTTAGAAAAAAATTGGCTTGGTGATTTTGTTTGCTTTGACGATTGTTCTCCATATGTCTAAATTTTTACAATTGCGGTATTATGATTTTCTATAATATCGGTAATCTTTCTCCAAGTGGCTTTCTTTTTGTATATGCTATATGGAGGATATTTTTCTTTCTTTTATTTCTTCTTTCTCCATAATCTTCTTTTCTTTCTCTTCCTTGTGAATTTTTTGATGATTTCTTGTATTCTTTTTGGATTTTTAAGACCTTATATGAACTTTGGACTGAAAGGCACTTTCTAGCGAGCTTTCGTCATACCTATTCAACCTTTGGTCATATGCTTCTAGAGAACCCATTAATTTGTTACTGATAGGATTGTTAAATCTTTTGATTCTTCAATAGCAGCCACTATTAAATCATACTTTTTAGACAGTGATACTAATATTTTTCTACAACCCTTTTGTCAGTGATATTTTCTCCATAGGTTCTCATTTAGTTTACTATTTCTTTTAATCTTCCATAATATTCTTTGATGATCTCAAAATCTTTCATTTTTAATTTTTAATTTTTTTTTAAGGTTAGAAGTTTCATGGCATCTACCTTAGCACTGCCTTGAAACTCATCCTACAATATATCCCATGCCTGCTTAGCAGTTTTTGCTCTAGTGATCCTTGAAAAAATTGAGTCGGCTAGAGTTTGTTGTAGCATGAATAGAGCCCGAGCATCATTCTGCTTGTCTTTAATTTTTTTGTTGGGCCTCTATAAGATTAGTGGTATCTTCTGGATTGTTAAATGCTTTTGATACAATATCTCATAAATCTTGCAACAAAAAAAATGTTCTTATTTTGAGGCTCCAAAAATCATGTTGTTCCGATCAAAAATGAAAATTGGCATAGAAAAGGATGATTGGGTTGTGGTCATGATAAGAATATATGGTGTTGGATAATTCTAGTTGTCTAAAAAAAAAAGAGGTAAGATTTTGCGTATGCCCAATGAATGACCGAATGTGGTTCTAATACTACTGTTAATTTTTGGATGGTTACATATGATAGTTAAAGAATAGTTGAGACTAGAAGGAATTAAAATGGAAACTTTTATTGATGAAGGAAGAATACAAGGCTTTAAGGCTATTGATAAAAGTTTTGGAGAGCTTGTTATTTTTGTTATGCAAATTGAACACCACATAGCCTATTTATAGACTTTGTAACTGACATAAACTATCGAACAATACCTTCTGGTGCTTTCTTCACAATATATTTTATTATTATTTTATTATTTCTCTAGCATATTTTAGATTTACAAACTCTTTGTGGTCAAAACTTAATTTCTAGAAAATTCTTTTCATTTCATCACATGTGGCTTCTTGAATGCTCTAGAAGAGCATTAATTTCAATACGTGCGCAATGAAAATATTATATCGCAGCAAGAAAAATGGGTATAAAGGACTAGCTTACAAATTTGATTTTGAAAAAGTATTTGATAATCTGGATTGAAATTTTTTCATCTCCCTTCTCAAGATAAGAAGATTTGGAGCTAAATGGTGTAACTGGATTAAGAAATTCTGATCTTAAGTAAAGTGGTGATTCTAATTCACGGTGAACTATCAAAATGGATCCAATCAAAGAGAGGTTTAAAGTAAAAAATCTCTTTTCCCCATTACTCTTCGTTCTGGTAGCTAATGTAATAAATAGACTGATGATGGTTGCAGCTAAAAATGGAGAGATCAAAGGAATTGGACCACAAAACAACATTGAAAGAATTCAGTATCTGTAGTATGTAGATGATGCAATTATTTTCTATGAAGCAAAAAGAGATTATATGCACAATTTAAAGTTCATACTCTACTCTTTTGAACTTATATCATGTTTAAAAAAGAACTTTGAAAAAAATATTATGGTCGTGCAGAATAGGGCTGAAGCAAGAAAAATAGAACAGTATGCAAAGCTCATGGGGTGCAAGAAATCCAACCATCCTATTAATTACCTGAGTTTTTCTCTACATTGCAGACAACCAAGAGTAATGGATTGGCACTTCTTAGAAGAAAGGATTAAAAAAAGGCTTGCTGGATGGAAAGCTAAAATCCTCACTCTTGCTAGTCGACTTGCATTGATTAACATAGTATTGGGAGGAATGCTGATTTACTGGATGTTGACAATGATCATACCTGCTGAGGTGATTAAAAAAATAGACTAGAAAAGAAGACAGTTCTTGTGGAGAGGGAGTAAAACACACTTGAGTGGACATTGTTTGATTAACTAGTCACAATTTTGTCATCCAAAGTCATTAAGAGGCCTTGGTGTCATAGATCTAACACTTCTCAACAAAAGCCTACTCATGAAATGGTGATGGAGGTATTTTAAGGAACATAATAGGTCATGAAAAACCTCATACAAGAACTATATTTCAGAAACCAACCTCCAAGCCAAGCTTTAGTTAGCAGCATTAGAAAAGCTTTATCTACTTGGCGAAGTATATTAAAGGTGAGAATATTCTTCTTCTCTAGCATTAGAGATAGAGTTAAAAATGAAAAAGAAATCACCTTTGGCATGACGAATGGATAAGGGAAGCACCTCTAAAAGATCTCTATTGAGTTCTATTCCTTCTTGCAATAAAATTAATCTCAAGCTTCAGTAATGGAATTTATGAATGCATCAGACTTCACAGTAAACTTTTCGTTATCCTAACTGACTAAGCATTAGAACATCTTCAAAAACTCTTTGATGAGCTTGTCAAAATAGAGTTATCTGATGAAGAAGATGATGTTGAATGGAAATTGAGCAATACCAAGATTTTAAAATCAACAACTACTATAATTTTCTTATTCATGAAGGCATCACATCTCACATAGGGAAGGTCAACTGAAAACTTCGCATACCAAAAAACTTAAGATCTTTAGCTGGCTAAACTATCACAATAAACTTTGATGGCAAAAAACTTAAGGAAAAAAAATTAGAATGAAATACCAGTATGCATTCTTTGTGAAAATGGAGACGAAACCACTGACCACCTATTAATCAACTATTTTTTTCTTGAATGGTATGGCATCAAATCCTCATGAAGCTATCACTTCCATCTTTGCCAAACTCAATTCAAATAGTATGGAATATCTGGAGAAAAATAATTGAAAATAGAGAAAAGAGAATGGCATGGGACATCTTGGTTGTAGTGATATGTTGTAAAGACAAGAGATGAACTGTCAGTTTCTTGAATAGGAATGTATATCATATAATATCTGTATTTTTTATATTTAGGCCCTATAATATCGTGTATACCATATTTACGGTGTATCATTCTTCTGTAAATGAATTACCTCTTACTAGTCAAGTTGATGAGTTTTTTCTCTCAATATTCTCTTGGTGTCTTTATGGTATCACAACCTTAATATCTTGGGCACCCCTCTCTCTTAGTTTTTATTTTTTTTTATTTGGTTCTTCCTCCATTCTTTTCTACTCCTCACAGAATCATGGCATCCTCTTATATCCTTAACCTACCTTCTTCCCTCCCGAATGTCTCTATTAAGCTTAGCAGGAACAACTATTATCTATGGAAAAGCATTATGACTCCTCTCCCAAGAGCATATTAGCTTTTTGGTTATGCTGATGGCACCATCCACCCCCATCGAAAACTATCATAGTTTCAAATAGAGACACAACCAAAAAAATTCCAAATTCAAAATATGAAAAATGGCTCATTCAAGATCAATTCGCCCTCATTTGCCTCATGATTGCCGTCAATCAGGAGGTCGGAACCCAACTCGTCAGTGTTAAGTCTACTCGTCAAGCTTGGGAGATGTTGGAGAATCTCTTCAACTCTCATACCTTCATCCAGGAGGACTTTATTGAATAGCAGTGGTGTGAACTCTAGAAGGCGAAGTCCTTGATGCTCGACTTCTTGAAGATTGTAAAGTAGTTGGCCACTTATTTCTCCCTCATTGAAAAATCATAGAGTCCTCAAGAGGTTAATCAAAGGATCGTCTCTAGTCTCAATGTTGAATGGGAGGCTCTCATCCTCTCTCTCGCCCCGTCACTCCCGTCCATATCCACCGATGCTGTCTTGGCACTTCTCAATGAGGAGGCTCGCCGCTGCTATCGAGCTTCTACTCAGCTCACTCCATCTCTCGATGGACTGCTTGGACAAACACCACCCTCCGCTAACGTGGCCAACGGTCATAGTCGTAGTGGAGGGCATGGTTGTGGTAGCAACAGTCATAGTGGCAGAGGTAAAGGGAAGAACTTTAGTAGTACAAATCCTGATTTCAATTTAAGAATTCTCATCAAATTGAAAACTTTGCAGGTTACAATTTTGAAGATTTTTTGAGTCACAATCCAGGTCATTTAACCTACCATCTTCTTTTGGATTTGGTGGCTCTTTTACTGAACCGGGCCACCTTCCACTGCTGGAGCTTTCGGCCCAAATCCAAGCCTAGCCCGCTCCACTCCCTTTTATACAGCACATGAGCTAAACTCTCTGATTTGTTGCTAGCTATGTGGACGGGCTGGCCATGTTGCTTCAGGCTGCCCAATGTTGCTTCCATGCCTCCACTTTATCCATCAAATGCATAGTTTCATTTTACTTACAATGGATCCTCTAATCTTTATGACTTGGACTGGTACATTGATTTGAGTGCAACACATCACGTCATGTCGGATCTTGACAACCTTCACATTCAGGAAGACCACTCTAGTCCCGATCAAATTCTGATTGATGATGGCTCAAGTTTGCTTGTCATTTCTTCTGGATCCTTTACTCTCATAACACTCATACATAAATTTATCCTTAATAATATTCATTGTGCTCCTCATATTTCTAAGAATCTACTTTTTATACCTCAATTTATGAAGAATAATTTTGTTTCTTTGAACTTCACCCCACTTACTTTGTTATGAAGGATCTACACACCTACTAGGAACTTCGGGGATCCTACTATCAGCTTGAAAAAATTTCTCAATTTTTGTTTGCACTTACTTTCAATAAAGTTTAATTCCATTTGCTCTTATTCATACTAATATTTGAAGATCAGCTCTTATTATATTCATTTTTTGGATGATTATAGTAAGTTTTCTGGTTCTATGTCTTAAATATGGGGTGGAAGTTTTTCATATCTTTCGATCTTTTGAGTTACAAGTTGAAAATATGTTTGGCTATAAATTAAATCCATTCAATTTAATGGTGCTAAAGAATTTCTGTCCAATGATTTTCAAAATGAACTTCAATAGGATGGCATCACTCATCGAATTTCTTGTCCTCACACACCTCAACAAAACGGTTTTGCTGAATGAAAATATAGACATATAGTTGACATGAGTTTGACTCTTCTTTCTCATTCATACTTACCATCAAAATTTTGGAACTATGTTTCTAAAATGACAGTTTACCTAATCAACCATCTTCCAACAAGATCACTTCATTTTGTCCCCTTATTAGGTTTGACATGGAACTCCACCAGATTATAACATGTTACGAGTTTTTGGATATTTGTGCTTTCCCTATTTGCATCCTTACACTAATAACAAACTTGATTTTCGATCCTATGCTTATATTTTTATGGGCTACCCTTCACATTATTATGGGCATCGCTGTTTCGACCTAGTTACAGGCCGTATCTTAATTTTCATACTATCATTTTTGATGAACACACTTTCTCCTTTAGCTCGAAGGTGTCTATTCTGGCTTTGAACAGTTTGTCCACTATGAGCACCTCGACATTTCATCCCATGCCTAGCCTCATCTCGAAATCCGATAATCTCTTCTCAGATTCTAGACCCATCAATTTTTTTTACCTATTCCATCGTCTGATCTATCATTGTTACCTACTGATCAACTAGAGAATAATTTTCTACACTGGCAAGACTGACTAATGATGTGACAGCTATTTCATCCTAGATTGAGCATCCGCCATCGTCTGATGAGATGAGAGACCCTCAGTCTATTTACACTCACAAGATGGTGACTCGATCTCAAGATGGCTCTCTTCCACCTCGATGTTTACTATATCTAAGTATCTTATTATATTTTCTGTGTCTACTGATCTCCATGAACCCACTGCCTTCTCGAAAGCACAGAAAGATCTGAGATGGCATCAGGCTATGCAAGAGTTTCAAGCTCTCATGGACAATCATACATGAAAACTTGTTCCTCCTCCACACCATCATGTTATCAGTTGCAAGTGGGTGTACAAGGTCAAACAGAAGGCATATGGCTCTCTTGATCATTTTAAGGCTCGATTGGTGGCCAACGACTTAAATCAATGAGAAGGTGTTGATTATGATGAAACTTTCAGTCCGGTCATCAAGCTGATTACCATTCAGGCCATTTTATCTATTGCCACCTCTCTATAGTGGGAAATTCGACAGCTAGATGTGAAGAATGCATTTCTCCATGGCTTCCTTAACGAAAAAGTTTATATGAAGCAGCTGTCAGGATTTACTGATTTATCGAAGTCGTACTATATCTGTCGCCTTAAACAATCACTTTATGGCCTCAAGCAAGCCCCATGTGCCTGGTTCCTTCGCCCAAGCTCATTTCTGTAGCATCTCTGGTTCAAGGGGTCTCATGTTGATTTCTCTCTGTTCATCCTTCACATTACCACCTATTGTATGTTTAACCTCGTATATGTGAATGATATTATTCTTATTAAGACATTGAATGCACCATTCACATCTCTCCTGGTGCCTCTGAATCAAAAATTTGCCATGAAGGACCTCAGGCCACTGCATTACTTTCTCGACATTGAGGCTCACCCCAATGCTAAAGGATTGTATCTTATGTAGTCCAAGTATATTCATGAGGTGCTTAGCCGAAGTTCTATACTGGATTGTAAATCGGCACCTTCACCAGTGACCTCCGGTTCTCATCTCTCATTATATAATGGTGACCTACATGATGATTCTACTCTTTATCGTCGAGTAGTTGGTTGCCTACAGTATCGGACGCTTATCAAGCTCGACATTTCTTATGCAGTAAATCAGG
Source organism: Elaeis oleifera (assembly GCA_000441515.1). Classification (NCBI taxonomy): domain Eukaryota; kingdom Viridiplantae; phylum Streptophyta; class Magnoliopsida; order Arecales; family Arecaceae; genus Elaeis; species Elaeis oleifera. The sequence continues at coordinate 417,283 of KE504761.1, read as the reverse complement.
GGTGCCAGTTCATGCACCGACCCACAACAGCTTATTGGGTAGCTGTTACATGGATATTGCGTTATTTGAAGGAGACAATTGTTCACGGTCTCTTCATCAAGCAAGGGTCTGTTTTTCATCTACAAGCCTTCTCCGATGTTGACTGGACTGGTAATCCTAATTCTCTCTTAGTGGATTTGCTATTTTTCTCGGAGCTAATCTTATTCTTGGAGCTCCAAGAAGCAATGAACGATAGCTCATTTAAGCACTGAATCATAGTACAAAAGTATGCCCAATGCCATAGTTGAGCTAATCTAGATACAATTGCTTCTGAGCGAGGAGTTGGGCTTTCAACTTCGGAATCCACCAACACTGTGGTGTGACAATCTCTCTGCAATTTATCTCAATACTAATTCAATTTTCACACTTGGACCAAACATATTGAGATAGATTACCACTTTATTCATAAATAAGTCTTCCGACAGTAGCTTCTCATTCAATTTATTAGCTTCTCTGATCAGCTTGTGGATGCTCTTACAAAGGATCTATCTACCTGACATTTCATAGCTATTTGATCCAGGCTCAATGTGACCACCCTCCCATTGGGCTTGCAGAGGAGTAAAACAAGAGATGAGCTGTCAGTTTCTTGAATAGGAATGTACATCATGTAATATCTGTATTTTCTATACTTAGGCCCGGTAATATTGTGTATACCATATTTACGATGTATCATTCTTCTATAAATGAATTACCCCTCACTAGTCGAGGTGACGAATTTTTTCTCTCAATATTCTCTTGATGTCTTTACGATGGTCCATATAGAAGAAAGGAATAAAAAAATATTTTAGTCGAAAGCTTCATCGCCAAATGTGGTTTTAGACACGCCATTCTCCTATCTCAAAATTGGACTTCATGTGTCACTGGGAAGGTAAAACAAGAGCTAAAAAATATGACAAAGCTATAAAAGGATGGGAAGAATGAGGTTACTCCGCTCTCAGGAGAGAATTAGATGGATCTTTCTTCTCTTCACTGAGTTTTGTATTGCTTTTCTTATTGTAGGAATTTAGTCGCATTAATTCAAAGGGATAATATGCCATCAAAATTGTTACTAACATTCCTACTTTATATATTCTTCCCACTTCTTCTCTTTTATTTTATGTCCTTTTCTTCTTTTCTTCTCCCTCTGTGTATAGATCTTCCATTAAAATAAAGTTGGGTGGTAATAGCCTCCCATTTTCATCAAAAAACTATTTTTTTAGCAAAAATTTCAACTGCGTGATCTGAAGCTACTAGAATCACCTTTACAATTGTAATTGGTTTATATCATTCACAAATTTTGGTTTGTCAATATTGCAAGATATTGTTGCTACGGATTGTCCTTCCATTTCTTTTGATTGATGTCTCAAACTTTGTTGGAGATAAACCAAAATAAATTAAAATATTAAATTAATATGACTAATAATCATGTTTATGAAATAATAAATTAAAACTATTTTTAAAATTTATTTATTTGAATTAATAAAAGTATAGGAGAATATGGATTAAAGATGTGCTAGACTTTAAATGTCCCTCTAGTATATGGTACATATTTTTGATACTCCTTGACTTAGCTTTTCTTCTTTCTGGCACAGCATAGATATGCAAAGGGCTTGAGCCTATCAAATTTTTAGTTTTCTAAAATAATTTTTTGGATAAATTATAGGAACACCTTTTCAACTTTAGCTCAATTTTATTTACATCTCCTCGACTTTAAAATGTGTCTGATCTTTCAAATTTTTGAGATATTTCAATGTGATCCTACTGTCTATATCTGTTTATGGAATGATACCATTATTTTATAAAATGATCAAATTATCCTTATTTACATCTCCTTCATTTTTCTTCCTCTTCGATTGCTCTTCTTCTTCACCTCTAATACTGATGTCTCTCCTCCTTCCTTCCCATCCTCCTCTTACTCCTCATCCCTTCTCCTCTTCGTCCTCCTCCCTCAAGCCTTTTCCCTTTCTCTCTCACTTCTCCTTCTCCAAGTCCGTTTATGTCCCTCTCTACGGCGGCTCTCACCACCTTCACCTTTTCCTTACCGTTGATCTCCCTTCCTTTCCCTCCTCCTCTTCTTCATCCATCTTTTCTTATTCTCCTCCTCCAAGCTCACCCATGATCCCTCCTTCCCCTTCTTTTCTTCTCATCTCCTCCTCTTTCTCCAAGTATGCTTATAAGCTCTCTCTCTCCATAATGGCTCCCTCCACCTCCCTCCATGTTACTGGTGAACCCTCATTCTCTCTCCTCTTCCTCTCCTTCCTCCTCTTCCATTTCTCCTCCTCTTCCAAATATGTCCACCTCTCCTTCCCCATCTCTTCCTTCTCCACCTCCACCCTTCCTTGTCAGCAGCCCTTCTTTCTCCCTCCTCTCTTTCTCCTCATCCACTTCTCCTTATCATTTTTTTCTCTTCTAAATATACCCATGAGTGCTCTCTCACCTTCTCCTCCCTCTTCCTCCTAACCCTTTTCTCCTCTTTCTCCACCAATCCTGTCTATGAGGCCTTCCATGTCGACCTCCACGATCCTACCCTCCCTCTCCATGGTAACTCACTCCACCTTCATCTCTTCCTTTCTGATGATCCATCCAATATGTGCAAAGAGCATTTTCGTTTGTTGAAATAGAAAACTAGTACCGTTGGTAAATAAATGATAGGATCACATGAAATATTTCGAAAACTTGAAGGACTGGTTTGATACGTTTTAAAGTCGAGGAGATATAAGTGAAATTAGGCTAAAGTTGAGGAGGTATTCCTGTAATTTACTCTATTTTTTTGTAAAATATGTATAGATATGAAGAAATATGAAATTTGATTTATTTAAACTAATAAAAGTATGGGAGGATCGGGATCAAAGCTGCACCAAGCACTGCTCCCAAAGTGTTATTACCCATTAAATATAGGATAGATGGCTTTAACGCTCCCCATGATTCAACCAAATTGGATTAGTTAGCACCCTAGGATTCTAGTCTATTTTGATAGATTATTATTCATTTTCTTTGGGACATCCATATATTCTTTTTTTTCCCTTTAATCAACTAGTTAAGTTGATCCATATATTTTCTTGGCTTCAATTAATCATAGAATGTCAACCACGATTAAAGTTTCCTTTACAAAATCCAATCTTATAACCACCTAATTCATGGGTTGAAAGCCAAATTGAAACCAACCCCCAAAAAGAAGAAGAAAAAACTAATTTTAGATCGACATTGTTTGATTAAGGTTCTACCCTATTTAATCTACAAACAATTTAATAGTTGATTTATTTGTTTGAGTCATCTATTTTATGTTTGTTTTAATAGATAACTAGTTAAGATAATCTAGGTCTATACATTTTCGTAAAGAGAGATTTGTCCTTAGTGATTTGTCATCATGTCCTGCATTTTGTTGTTACAGAACTCATACAAGGATAGAAAATGAAGCTTCAGGTATGGAATCCCATCGTGTGATAGGCATGAGGAGGGAGAAGTATGTACACTATATGGGCCTACTGAGACAGCAAACGGGTTGGAACGGATGGGGAATACTTGATCTCAACCTGACCTAACAAGAATTTCGGGTCTTGATTTTGGATCCAAACCAGACACAATCTAATACTCAGATTTGTATTGAATCCAACTCAAAATATTCAGATTTGTATTGGATGGAATAGATCAAGCTAATAGTTACAATTTTATATCTAAAATATAATAATTGATAATAAATATAAGGTTACTAAAAGTTTCATATGAGACCAAAGAATGCCAAATCAAATAATAATTAATACATTCTTAATGTACAAGTTTACAAACTATAATTTTAGTGAATAAATAATTGATAAACATGAGATCATTCTAAATAAAATTCATCGAAACAACAAATAAATGCTTAAATATAATAAAGTAATATACCTATATAATATGTATATCATAATTACAATGTTGTAGATATTTTCAACCCAAAAATAAGGATTTGTTACACCCAAGTCAAAATGGTTGCACGATTTGGTGATTTTGTAAAGAAAATGCGACCAATCAGTCTACAACAGTGCATGTTTGCTGAGCAGCAGCTGGGTTTGCACTGCTATCATCAGGATTTGAAGCTTTAGATTCCATATTCCTGCATCAGATCTTTACATTCCATTTGATGCATGGCTGCGAGTCGCCCTTTGTGTAGATCCTCCTCCACCTCCAATGGTGATATTTTCAGTGGCTTTAAAATTACAATCACTTTTTATTTCTCCAATCAAAAAGACATCCTCTGGCTACCATCTTTGAAGAAAGTTTGGAAAAAAGACCAACAGAAGAGAGTGCGTTTGTATTGTTGTTGGTTACTTTATACCAGAAGAAAGGCTATAGGTAAAATTGAAAAGAACAAAAGCATAACCTGGAATCCAGTAAGCAGGAACATTCTCTTTTCTTTCTAAATTTTATTTTTTAAAAGTTTTCACGTCCTCATCCACGTCTAAAGGCATAATTTCCACATTTTTGCTGAGTTTGGAATTTCTCCTAACTGATATGAAACCTGAGAAAAGCATTTAAATCAGAACATACCATGCTCTAAATACTGGATAGACATACATACAGAATAGCAACCCCAATAGTTCTACAAAATTGCAGATGATTTGAAGTCTCTCAACCAGCATGGACTAGTAAAAGAACACTAAGTTTTCTGCTGTGTTACATTAAATATTTTACCATGTATGGTCCTTCAAGTTCATAACCCAATTTTCTGTAGTAATGACGGGTCCCAACACCTGAATTACAGCTATTTTGTGGACCGGTGCTCCCTTTCAGCAATTCTCTCTGCTTCTTCCATCAAAAGTGTGCCATAACCCTGCGTGATGAGAAACAAGCAAACTAGTTTTGTAAGCGGACATCATAATGCGCGTGCCGTCATGTAAGAGCTTAATTTCTGTCTGTGAGGACATATGTTTTAACTAAATTATAGATATGGTAGTTCAGCTGTTAGCACAAAAGATTGCTACTCAAGTGTGATAGAAATCAATGAAAATGGATTATGTAAGCAAGAAGTTAGTTCTGCATGTGGTGAAGGAAAGCCCAAATTAGCTATTTTAGTCATTTTTCTGCATCCTAAATTTTTACCAAAGAAAGGAATGCCTGAATTCACTTCTCAAGGGTCATTCTGATGTTATTAGCTATCTTTCCTCTATTCGTCTTTCCTATTTTACTACTAAATAATTTCTCTCTCCAACGACAGACCATTAAACCATTCAAGATCAATCAAATTAAATTCTAAATTTTAATTACTTGTCTTATTCAAGTTAGAATCTTTCATGCCTATATGGAAATATCTCCTCTAAAGATTCTCCTCTCTCACTCTCCCCTCCCTCTCAAAAACCATTTAATATAATTCTTATTCAAATACATCATTTTTATAATTTGCATGGAATGTAATTTAAAAAAATATAATCATAAAGTCTCCCCTCAAATGAGCATCGCAAATGCCTGATTGTTGGTAATTCTAGAATCAACAGCATGAATCAAACATAGCAGTCACCTGGTGCTGCAGTTTGTCAGCATCACGTCCATGCACAGGAACTGCAGTTCCATATACATGAAGTTCACGAATAATTGAGCACCTCCCCTTAAGTTCAGGGCATGTTGTGTTGCGGCCACATTTACGCAAGCGTAGAAGTCCAACAAGAATATCCTGTTCCCAATGCAAAGATTAGATACATTGCAGTCCAGCAACCCAGATTCCTTAGAACTTTACTAACAGAGGGATACAAGAAAGAAGACAAAAACCATTATATAAGTAAACATGACTTACCAGCCAGAAAGATATTGGCATGCCTAAGAGTAATGTAACTCCAAACATGAAAGCCAAAGAGAGAGAGAAGTGAAACTTCTCATCGGAAATCTAACACAGATCTTTATGCATATGTCTATCATACCCAAGCCTACTAACCATATTGCATTAAGAACAAGATCCTATTCAGCTTCAGCAATCTGTGTGAACAAAAACTGAGTTTTGATGCCTCCGATATAGAAAGACAGTGTAAAAGAAGAACATTTAGATAGAAAATGAGAAAAAGAAAATCTATGAACCCACATATGATTTTGTTAAATTTTCATATTATCAACAAGATATATTTTGCACAAAAGGATACGGTATTTCAACATAGCCAATCCCAGTCTATTTCATTCCTTTCATCACAGCTTATGTTAGTTACCCAATGATTGACAGTCGTAATCCTATGACTTTAATGGATGTGCATGAAGCATGGCCATGTCAGTGTGTAGCATGCTTGGTTACATGTATCCATGTCATATTGCAATGCTATGACACTTAAATACTTATATCTATGCGTACGTAAGTAATCCTACAAGATTTGCCGAACATGCACTAAACAGTGCCCATGTTGCAGTATCTAGTGTGCCAGTTTAACGCGTATGAATGTCATATAACAACACTAGGACATTGGTAACCATTCCTATATCACCATATTTGGGGCATGAGCTCAACCTAGATGAACAACTTTTCCTTGTTACATGTGATAGTAGCACATATGTCACCAATATCCTTCTCTCTCCAAAGCATGATTTAAGTTCAGACAAATTATTTCACAATTTTCAAAAAGAGCAATCGGAAGCAGACACCAGAATAATAATCTTGTTTTATTTTTTTAAGTTCACTTTGTTAGATGTTTATTGTTTCCATAATAAAACAGAACAAACATGATTCTTTGCCTAAACAGATTCTCAATCCAATCATGATCCTTTAGCAAATTGCAAAAGATTATGAAATATGTAATTGCCCACTTCCTCCATTTTTTAGACAATCTAAATATATTTATTCTGATTGTTATTTCTTCACTTTCATTCATTTATTATGATACTCTTTGTCGCATCACCTAACCCCAAAAACAAGCGTACTCTCTCTCTAAGATCTTTCATATTGCACATTAATGCTTTGATTCTCTAAATTTGTACATGAATCCTTATCCCTGAAATTACATCAGTCTTTGCATATAAGTTCCTCGGGTTTACTTAACAAGAGGTGAACAAAATATTTTATTCATACAACAGTGGGGATTTACTAAAAGCTTCAATTAGATCAATCACTTTGCCCTTAGTAGGATGGTTTTATGCCTTCTCATCTTCATTCTCCCTCACTGGTTGCTGATCTCCCAATTGTGAACCTCCCCCCACTGTCAAAAATGTGACAGTTGGGAGTGATTTCATGTCCCAACCCTCTCCAATGTTCCATCATGTGGCTATTTGAGCAAGTAATGAAGGCCAATTTGAGGGCAGCAAGGTTGTCAAATCGCCTTGGCAGTCCTACTTGTTGACCGTTTGAAAGGACTAGGAGGAATGCCTAGGAGGCCAAGCAGGCACTAAAGCTGAAAAAAAAAGCCTAAAAAATTAGCATAGATGTATGTTTTCCTCATATATAGTTCAAAGCAAGCACATCAAGGGTCATATTTTTAAACAGTAACACTGTGTACTAACTAATTTATTTAAAAATGATTTGACTTATTTACCCTAGTTTTACTCAATAACATTTTGTTAAGTGATTTAAAGTATTTAAAGCTTCTTAGAAGCACAATATGCCCAAGCATCGGTTAGTATCTAAGGGAACAGATCGTAGATGGAATCAACTTCTCTCCCTTGAACTAAATACCTAAGGAGAAAACTAGTTAAAATTTTTTTGTCTTCAACAAATCAATGAACCAGGTGCCTGCCCGCGCCAAAGGTGGCCTTAGGTGATGAGGTGCCTCACTAAACAAGGCACTTGGTGACCATCTTGTTTGAAGACTTGGAAAGCACTGAGTGCCTAGGAGGTTGGGCTGTCCAAGCACCTAGGTGGGACCCCTAGGCGGCAACTTGTGACAACCTTGGAGGAGAGAATGACTTTTATCTTCTTAGGTGAAACCCCCATGTTAGTTCTACTGAGGATCAGAGAAATAGGTAAACTTGCTCTTGCTTCATGGTTCCTGTTCTTTGGGTTTTCACTTCTTTGAGTTTTGCATTTTTATTGTATTTTCCTTCTTTTATGCATTGAATTTTCAAAAACTTGAGAGAACTCACAAGATCATTGAAGAAGCCAACTTGAACTATTTCAAGCCAACATCTCAAAATTCCAGGTGTATCAGGAGGTAAAATTTAATGGAATCAATTGTTAAATAAATTGCATGGCATAAAGATTAAATTGGCCTAGGTGGGCAAATCCCTGAAATGACATAATTATTAAAGCTTGGTCTAAGATCATCCCAAAATGGTGTAGCAGTATAGCGTTCATAGCCTAGTCATATGGCAGCAGCAAATATCAAGATTAGCAATCATCATCTCTTCGTCTTTCTAAAGATCACAACTCATCCTTCTCCTCTCCCACTTCTACAAATTATGTTGCCTCTTGAGAAGATAATATGAAGAAATTGAGAAATTACATTGCATGTTGCAAAAGGAAAAACTGAATAACTACAACAGGAAGTCCCAAAGAAGCCAAAACATCATACCTTAAGGAAGTTAATTATTTGATATTCTTTTGTAACAATGACAGATTTAGGAAAGCTTCCATCAACTTTTGTTGTCTTGAGATTTTACTATGACATAATAGCCATCCAATGCAGGAACTTACCATCAGCTTCATCTCAATCCTACTTAGACATCCTAATTAATTTACATCTAACTAAATCAAATCAGCCACCAAACCAGATCTGACACAACCAAAATCCACCAAACTCAAGCCGAAGTAGATCATGCTCCTCATCCTGATTGTCATCTATCTTTGTTGCTCCAAGTGCCTGTGTCTGCAACCCCAGCCTGAAGTCTACCATCACCACTATAGCAGATTTCTCTGCCAGGGAAAGGAACAGAAGTTGGGAGGGAGATTTATGGGATAAGACTGAGGATTCTGATTAAGTTGCTATTGCAATTTTTCTAATCATATAATAACATAGTTTACATGGCCAAGCATATCAATTTGAACATTTCACCTTGAACATGTCAGTCTTCTAATAAGCTGTCAACGTAAGGAAGCTTTGTTGAGCAGCAGACGTGATTATACCAAATAATGGTGAAACAATTTATGTTTATATAATTTCCTTCTTTCAAGCAGGTTGGAGAAATATCAGAATCAAAAGGTATTTGATTCAAAAACTTCAATTAAATGGTCCAGATGCTTCGCATTCAAACACGTTCATAAACTCTCTTTCCGCATCCATTAAAGGGCATATCAAGTGTTCATGTCATACAGTTCCTAATTGACACTCTTGCACATGAAACCTTTCTTCAGAATGCTACTTCCATTCATTCTTATCATTCTTATCTTCTTTTTGTTCAATATATAAACTGCTTCCATGCATCACATGATCCTTTGATTGTTTACTTCATGAGAACTGCTAGTTGGAGCCAAAAAAAAAAAAGATATTAGCAATTTTACGCTCCTTGTAATTGGAGCAGTATGTTAAGCAATTCCATTTGCATCACGCAGATAATGGTTGTTGGCATAGTGATGAGCATAAAATGTCACGTTAGATAATTATATTTTTTAGTAACTTCTTCAAGTTCGTAAATCATTAAGGATGCTGAACATGCCAAGCAGTGTTTATTGAAATCCATGGTCTTGCAACTTTAACTTGTGAAACTCCCCAGTTTTCTCACCATATACACTTTATAGTCTGTCAATGTATCATCTTAACAACATATATCTAGCTTTCTACTAACAAACATAAACCTGGTTATTGAACCTCAAGCTAATAATGATTGTATGATTTCTATTTCAAAACCTAAAGCATGATAAATTACTATTAGTTCCTTCTTGACAAAGTGTTATAATGTCAAAAGCAAGGACTTATAACTGATCCAAACTGCTCAATTCGAGACATATCATACCATCAATTTTGCAAGGGCAAATCCAGAACTGGTCAAAAGTATCAGTCCAAATTGATTGGTTCAACCAGTTTTAGATAGGGTGTTGACCTAATTCGCCCGTGCCTAATTGGTGCCACAACTTAAAACCCCCTCCCTCTTCTATCTTAATCCCAATACCTCAGTCCGTCCCATTTCTCTAATCTCTCTCTCTCTCTCACCCCCCTCCCCGCGCGTACAGATCTCCCCAAATGCAGCTCAAATCTGACAGCCCCACAGCAAGTCTTGCAATCAATGAATACCTTGCCTCAATGCCCTTTGACGGCTTAGAACACCAGCAACAACCCCACTAATACTTGCCTCCATGTCCCCAGTCGCACTTGACATCCTTGATCTCCTAATCCTAGCCACTAGTAGGGTGCCAATCTCATTGCCTCCCTCCCCCTCTCTCTCGGTAAAGCCTCTCTATCAAAATTTGTGTGAAACCCTAGATTAGTGAAGCCAATACTTGACTAAAACCTTGTGGCACACCGTTGTCGGTATGGTAAGTTACCATACCGACCTGATACCTAATATTATGGGTCAGGTACTAGTTTTGTGAACTTTGGTCAGGATAATTGAAGCCCATAGTTTAAAAAATGCCATCTACTTATCACAAATCACAAACAAACAATAAAAACTATAACCTTATGAATTTGGGAAAACAATTACCATATATCCAACCATTTCAAAATGTTAAATAGACTATATGAAGGATTTTGGAAGGTTAAGGTTTAATAAAAGATCATTTACAAGCAAACCTTTTAAATTATAAAGATCTAATCTGAAAAGGTTCAAGAATCCTTTTACAAATAAAAAATTGTACAATCATTAGCACCTTGACAAAGCACCATAAAGGTCATTATAACCAAAATGTTAGTCGAGTAAAAAGTCCAATATATAATATGATGCAAAAATGCATGAATTCTCAAAAATAAATGATATAGTTCGAGTTTATATAGCTAATATAGAAAAATGCTCCAACATTTTTTGATAAAAACAATGCCCTGGCTTAGTTCATACTTCAAGAGAAATCTACACAAAATAAAATTTCACCGTACTATTTAAGTTCCTACCTGACGTGTATCTTCGTATGAGAGAAAGGTCTCCCAACCCTCATTTGCTGCATAGTCGCGCCGCACTAGCTCTACCTCTTCGGGTTTGATTTTATGGTGAATGTCCTGAAATAGTTCACAAAGGATGGGGGAGGAAAAATCAAACAAGGTACAAAGCTCATATCTTCAGCAATAACATCAAGAGATGATTAACATCTAAAGACCTGAATCCCAGCTTCACGTGTTCTAACATCACGGCATTTTAAGCCTAAATCTTCCATGCGAGCCAAAGCAAGCTCACGGAGATTTCCCTTTTCAACTCCTGAAGTAACAAGGGGCATAGGTATATCCCTCTGGACTCTATAAACACGTGTCCATGGAGGTACCATGGAAAGAATCCTGGCAACGATGTCTACCAAGAGTTCCGGTGGGTAATTTCTATACCTGCAACAAATAAGCAAGAATTATCTTAGATCCAATCAATCATAGCATACCTAGTCAAATATAATTGCCAGACAGTTTAACAAAGTGATTAGTTCAATCAAGGTTTTAAATATTGTAGGGACAAGAGCTGCCCCTATTTCTGTGGAACTTGGACGCCCTGCATCCCGACACTAGAGATGGTGGATATCCCATTCCATCCCAGCCCATTGCCAACTCATCCCCATCCCAAAACTCGGGACAATGCCTCATCTTGACACTAGGGATGGTGGGATGCCAATTACCAAGGATGGGCATGCTCCTTGAAGAAATTACCTTTTTCTAAGATCAAATAAATCACTATCAAAAGTCAAAAGCAAAATGAACCCAAAGTCAACATGCAACAATGATCCCTAGTTCAATTTGCAGGACAAATGACTACAACAGAGATGACTTGGACAGTTTGCATGCATTTCTGTGACAGGAAGGAATTTGGCAAGATGTCCCAGCATAAATTGTACCTTCCAGTTTTCCACAGCTCATAAAGACCAGTCCCACGGATAACAAGTGTTGGGTAGATTTTAAGTCCATCTGCCCTAAAAGCAGGGTTTTCAAAGAATTCTCGAAAACTTTCCAAATCTCTTTCAACTCCAACATTTGGAAGATCAGGCATCATATGTGCAACAACCTAGAAATACGAGCAAGGAAATTAATGAAAAGGGAAAAAGAATTTAAAGAGCATGACATATTCAGCATCACATTATACAATGACATAAAAACATCTGATTCACAAGTTTTAAGTACCAGATATCCATGAAAACAATAGCAATTGATATAGAAGTGATGATTATCAAAGTAAGAATAGGTAAAATAAGTTGGGAAAATATATATCAGGCCAATCCTACAACCAATGCATACAAAAATAGCAAAATCCCTATATATGTATGTATGTATCTAAAAATCTCTCAGTGGTAAGTGGAAGACCTTCTAATTATCAGCTCAAGATGGCATTCCTACCAAGAGCTTTGAGGACTCCTAGATTTGGATCCATTATCTATCCAAAACATACATGTAGTTCATGTTGCCTTCATCTAAATGCTACTCTTACCACCACAAACATGCTCCATGTAGCTTCACTATTCAGCTCACTCGTAGACTACCTCGTTACTGACACCATATCTCCATGTTTCTTAGTTATCTTGGTCCTGCCTGATGCTCAAGACCTCTAGACATGTTTGGATGTCTTCAAACAGACAACTTTCAGACTTGACTTATAGCAACCGCTTATCTAATATTTCGTATATTACTATTTCGGTAATATTGAACTTGCCTTTTCCATAGTTGATGTGTGTATCATATACCTAACAGTCAAAACATCTGTCTTCAAAGGAGTATGATCCAACTTGAGTCTTAATGTACGAGTTAGAAAAGATGTTAAACTTCAAATAGTATATTTGTAAGAAATACATTGTATATTTGTAGAAAAATACACATGAAAAGCAAGCTGTCTTCTATGCTTTTCTAACTTTCCTACAAGTATGGTCATGGGTTCAATATCATAGACTAAATGTGTACATGCAACAATTATGCTGGTACTTTTCAAACCCATCTTTAGTTTGAGGTCAGTGTTAGACCAAGTGCAACAATCCTCATGCAAGCAAGCATATGTCTTAAGTGCATGTGTTATGAAAACTCCATGTAAACATGTTTTAACGTGTCTTCTTTAATCCTCTTACAAGCATGTACATGCTGACATGGATGCCATATGGAAGCATTAACAAGGCATCTTACTTTAGGCAGTGAATCAATATGAGATTTATACTTGGCCCTCGACCATGTAAAATTCACCTAGTCCAACCATACTCCTCAAATTCTAGAATTGAAGACGAAAATAAAGATAGATTTGCTATGTGCTCCTGTCAAATAAGATCTAGAAAGCCCTCAAAAATCCACTGACATAAGCTACATGGCAAATCCAAATAAATGTGACATTAGTTGGAAGTCCTAAACCTTTAGCTGAAGTATTTACCTTCTTACTATCATATTGGATGCTATAGATTCTAGAAGTTGTCATAACGTGCTAAGAAGATTTAGATTCTAGAAGTTGTCATAACGTGCTAGGTATCATATAACAAAGTCTGCTTTTATCTTCTAGATTCTCATCAGATAAACACCTCCACAACCAGACTTGTAAGATTTTGTCCTCCTATTTTGATGCATTGATAACCATTTACATGAGGTACTCTCCTTATGACCATTGAATAAGCAAATCACTGTAGTCTGATATAATAATTTACCAACCTGATTGGTAGAGAATCCAATCTGATCACATGACCTAGGTCCACATTACTTATTAGGACATATAGTGGTGCTTCAAATAAGCAGTCAAAAGCAACGGTGCAAAATAGATTCTTACTGGCAGATGTATGGATGGATTATACCCTCTCTTACCATGGTGATGGCGTCTCGACTATAGCAACCCTCATGTATGAAATGTAAGTATTCTATGTACTTCCTAGCAAGGATATCAATACTTGATATCCCTAGCTATTCAGGGTGTGTGTGTCTCCATGTCTGTGTAATTGGTATGATCTTACTAATGAAAGGGAAAGCTAATGATTGGTTTTAGGTAATTGTTATGTTACATGAGCATCCTTTCCTTTCTCCTTAAGTACTTCCTGAAAATGGCCACTTCCAGTGAATAGTCATTCAAATTTGTTTCTGTAATGTTTTTCCTTCCTATAAATTGGGAGTCTTGGACATATTATGTCGGATAATTACCAATATAAAATCGACAATAAACAGAATGATATGATAACATCCTTTTGCTAGAGCTTAGGTGCCAGCAAGCAAAAGGGACACTTAATATACCTTTGATGATATTATTATTTTTAATCATTCAGGCATTACAAACAAATCAAATTCAAGGTATATCCGCAGAAGGCAAGTATCATAGTATACAAGAGCAAGGTATAACATAGTTTCTATTTTATTACTTTTGAAAATAACAGCAGAATATAAAAGCTCAGGTCTGTCTCATAGCATTAAACCATCACTGGTTTAAAATAAAATGGTAATGTAGGATAGAATATTATTAAAGAACACTTTGCCACAATCCAGTTGATATGTAAGATAAAGCAGTTTGCACCTTAAAACCAGCATCTTTTGCTAAGCAAAAGCAATCAGCTACAGCAGCTACTGTGTGACCTCTGTTTGTATCACGAGCAACATCTTCATATGTGCTCTGAACTCCTATCTCCAGTCGGGTACAACCATATGACAGCATCTGACGTAAATGAGGCCCTAGACAGTAATCAGGTCTCCTGATTGTCAACAATCAACAGTAGTTTTAGCTGATTCACAGAAAGCTTACAAAAACAGCTTGAAATTTTAACAATGCTGAATGAAGTCACAAACAAAGTGATCTTATAGTGGTTCTATTGATTAAATATTTATTAGAGACATTTCAATTTCATCTTTGAATTTACTACAGCATTCTAAAGGGAATATGCAGAACCTGCAAATTCAAATGGTCACTCACGTTTCAATTGTCATGCCGATACATTTGATTGCACTGTGCTCTGAATAACAGACAGCCTCCTCAACATTTGCAGAAGTGTGTCCTGATAGAGCATCATGAAGGTTTCTTATAAAGTAATCACGATAATCAGCTGGTAAAGACATGAATGTTCCCCCCATTAGGATGAACTCAACCTGCAAAGAGTTTGGTACTTACAATAATGAACACAACCCTAAAGGATATTGATGATCTCAATAAATCAAGATCAAGAGCCAAAGGATATAAATTCAGACTGCAATGTAATTGCAAACCTTATCCACACTATGACCTAGCCTTTTCAGTTGATCTATACGGCTTCTAGCTTGGACATATGGGTTATATCTGAAATGATGAAACATATTAAAGAATCAGTTCATTAGTACCAGAATAGCTATAGGAAATTCATAAAATTGGGTAAAGAAAGAACACATGGCATAGTATTCTAAATGCATACGCTCATATATCAAAAAACCAATTAACTGAAAACATTCCACAAAAGCCATAAGGCCCATAACAGTGAAGGCATAACAACCAGTTGTGTCTAGAGTATGTCTAAACAAACTTCCCTTTTTTACCTAAATAGAGATGATAAGATTCACATGAACATGGATGACAGGCATTCAGACCACAATAGTAGATTTAACGATCAGATAAGCAATGCCATGGCACATCCCAAACCAATGAAATTCATGGACATTGCTCAATCTTCCAAGATGCACATTCAGGGGCCCTGACTTTCCAAATCCATCGGCTTATTTCACTACTGGAGTTTTCCAATGATAAGGCATATTTTGTTCATCTTCATTTGTCTTAAGAAGATTAAGTTTGCAGAAATCTTATATCGAAGGCAAGAGGTAACCAATGTTTCATAATTAGAGCTACTGAGAAATGGAATCTTGAAGGAATTGCATACTGTACGCACATCAACCTTGAGGAAAGGTAGTGTTAAGGGGGAAGGAGGGTTATGCGCTTATTTATTAGAAAAAGTATATTAAAAGATGCAGATTTAGAATTCGGTGATGGTGTGTCAGGTAGTTATCTGTACCTTTTACTAGCTTAAGTAGTATTAGCGATGTATGACTATAACTAGATATTATAAATGTGCCAGTAAGGATGATATGGTGGTTACCAAAAGGGCAGTTATCATAGTAAAGTGTATAAACATATGCTAATGCCAGTAATTAAAAGGTAATGACTTTGTTTCTAAACATTCTTCATTAAGAGAAATTCAGGAGCTTCACTTCTCAAACTAAACCAAATTTGAGGTCACTTCTCCTCAAACTTGGAGCGAATATTGCACAGGTTTAATTTATTAAAGAGAACATATATCACATTCTTCAAAATTGCTAATTTTACTTGTAATTCATCAAAAAAAGACTTCTTTTTTGCATTTGTCAAAGATTTCCAGATAATAAACAGTTGCCGCATCAAAAGAAGACAAGAACTAAACAAAAGAACCACAAACAGAAAATTTCTCAAGTAAAAATTACAGGAAAAAAAAAAAGAAGAGCAAAAGAATAACCTAGCTCGGATGGCTCTCATGCTGGTGGGCTCGTAGCCGGTGTACGACTGAGTACTGTACTCAAAATCGGAATCAGGCCCGCCAGGGCAATAGACACAGATGTTCCCGGTGGTGGCGATGTGGGGGCAGCGGTGAGGCTTGGACATGACGGCGACAACGGCGATGCCGGAGGCGGTGCGGACGGGCTTGGCGCGGAGCTTGGGGAGGAGAGCGTCGCGGTCGGACTCCGGGACGGCGGCGATCATCTCGACGAGCTTGGGGCGCGGGAGAGGCCGTACTTGCGGCAGGCGGCGGACTTGAGGGCGTTGAGATCGACGTTCTCGCCGCGGCGGGAGCGCTCGGCCATGGCGGAGACGATCTCGGCGATGGCGCGGACGCGGGCCTCCTCCTCGGAGAGGCCCGGCGGGATCGCCACCCCACCCCGGCCAGGCGTCGGCTTCTTCCGGGCTCCGCCGCGGCCATCGGCGGCGGCAAAGAGAGACAAGGGTAGAGAGCTGGGTAGAGACCAGGGAGAGAAGGCGAGGGTATGAGCTTTTGTTTGCTTTCGACTCTATTAAGTGCTAATAATTGCAAGTGCTTGGCACGTGCGAGACAGGGTGCACATGGGCTCGCCCATGTTTTAGTCGGGCCATTAGCCCGGCCCATTAAACAGTTTAACAATACTTGAGCCCAGGCCATTCATTGTCCATCCCTAACAGAGAAACTCAACTTCACTTAGATGTATAAATTTAAGGATATAATTATTGGAAATATTTATTCTTTTAACTAGATTGAGTTGATCAGTTAATGCTTCTTATAACTTGCATTCATGCCATATTATCTTTAAGCGCATGACCTTTAAGCTAATTTATTTTGATATTTAAGAAACCCATAGCCAATAGAAACTTTCCTTTGAAAGACACCTAAGAATAGTTTAGAGAGATATAAAGCCATACCTAATAAAAACTTTATTTTGAAGGATACTTTAAAATTATGCCAACTATCAATTTCAAGTTGAAATAGGAGCAATCATTTTTGGAGTACTAAGAAGTTTCCTGAAATACCAAATTGTTGAACATAGAAAATTAGCTATATTTTAGATTTTGCTTGTACTTCTACTATATAGCATTATCTATTTTATCAACCATCATTTAGGAAGTATATAATCTGGGAACATTCGTTAGAGATCACTTGGTAATTATCCTCTATTTTGTGATTCATAGGCTATAAAATGCATTTGATTAGGATCCAATATAATCAAGATATGATTCTTCATATATATATATATTAGATCCAACTCATCTATAAATTAAGTCAAGTCTATATGAGAAACAAGATCATTGTATTATTTTAGAGTAAGTTGGTTATAATGTGATCAAAATTGGTGGCTAGGTTAGGATTAGGTTATATTTGTATTTTAGGTATTGATTCGAAAAAAAAATAGAAGAGATTAAAGAAAAGAGAGGTGGAACTAAAGAAGAAAGGGGATAGGAGGAAAAGAGGAGGATGATAAGTAAGAGAAAAGTTACATTGAAGGAAGAGGAGTTGGAGGAAAGTGAGAAATAGCTAGGCTAGAAATAAAAGGAGGGAAGGATAAGAAGTTGTAAGGAGGAGGGATGGTATTTATCATAGTAGGATATACTCTAAAGTCATTTGCATATACTTATAAATATTTATTAGACTAATATATGGATTTTTTTTACCATAATCATATACAATGTAAGATGATGTAGTATAGATTTATCGACTTATAACTGTTATCAACTAGATTGGCCAACTAAAATAACTAACTAAACTGATCGATTAGATTGACTGACGAGTCATAACATGACATATATCTCTAAGCCAAATCATACTTAAGATAATTAAAATTATTAAAAAAATGATTATAGTCCCACACACTTATGAGGCATATTGCAAGACAGTTACAGCTCATCCTATATATTAAGCAGTTATTGCATATCTGATAGTTACAACGTATTTGATCATTTCAAAGAACAGATCTATTCTCTTTTCAAACTTCTGTATTAGCAGAGCTTTCTGTATGCCATTTGTTTTGATAATACTTTGCAATGTATCATAATAATATTTAATTCTATATGAAAATTTCATAGTATGGATGGTAAGTATACAAAAAATCTAAAGTATCTTTATATTAATTCCTTCACCATTTGATTGTATTAATCTCTCCAATTCTTCAAAACTATATACAAAGCCTGAAGCATCTTTTATTGAATCAGCATCTTTCATTAGTTATAACTCTATCAAAATCAGTAAAGCACCTATTAATTTATACAAAGCTCTATCTACTTTGCACTATTAGTCATGGTTTTCATTGTGGGCCCAAAAAAAGATGAGATTTTGAGTAAAAAAATATGATGAAATATACAAACCATCACTTGAAAAGAAGGAGAGCCTAAAGGCCGTACAAGTTAACTAGCAAACCAATAATTAATTTTCTCAAAATCATTAGACGCCTTCTACATACTATATATAGTGAAAAAGTTAAAAGTCAAAATGATAGAGATAAAGAGGAATGCAACCCCTTTTAAATATCATCGTTTATGGCACTGAGAATGCGTAATGATCATTAATTCTAACATTCTAAGAGTGGAATGCTTTGCATCATAAGTTACAACATAAATATATTTACATGCAAGATATATGAAAAGCCCATTTAAAGAATACAAAGAGATAAATAATATTAAAATCATAAGTTGCAACTTCAATATATCTACAGATAGTTTCTAATTCTATGTTTTGAAATTAGAAGAAGCACCTAACACATCCATACATATTGTTTACCTCATATAGGTCTTAAACATAGGTAGTTTAAAAGTAAAATAGTTCTCAGATAAGGGATTTATTGCTCCTTCAGGCAATAATACTTTTAGATCTTAGATATAAAGTGCTAGATAGTGTATCAATAGTATATAATCCTCTCTAAAATAATTTTATTTGATCAATATATATTAGTTAATTTTCACTTTATGAAGCAAATGCATGACAATAAATCTATGCAGATATTTTAATAGTGATCACATCTCTTAGAGAGAAGGATCTGTTGCTCCTACATACAACAACAACTTCCAATCTTATATATAAACTCTCAGATTATGTATCAATAGATGTTTACCATAATCAATCTTATGGAGATCTGTAATTGTGATTAATTATTCAACCATTTTATTTATAAAAAATTATTATTAATTGTAAAATTTTAGTTAGTGATATCAAAATAAATTTTGGATAATGCTACACAGCTTGTTAGATTTGTCAAAGAAAAGTGAGATATATCGATATTGGATTCTGATATAATTGACATAACATAGAGCCTAAGTATCCTATGTCGAGATTTATTTTGCATTTAATACTTAAAAATTTTTGACAAAAGATAAATATGTACTTTAGACTATAAAAAAAATTATATATTTGATATTCTGATATCATATATCTTACTCATGTCTATTGTTAGTTATATTTTTAATAAATTTTGATTTGATTCTACTTTTCTTTCTTTAGATATCGATTATAATTTTATGTCGAGAATTATACTGGAATTACATCATTTATTCTTTTTGATAAAGTTGCTCAATAGCTAATAGGCAAATCTGTTAAAGAATTATGTCTGAAGAAGGTATGTGCAACATACATTTCATATCTTATTCATTCTATTGATTAGTTGATAATACAAAGTTATCTATTATTTTACTCTTTTAAAAATAAAAAAGATTTAGAAAGTTATATATTCTAAATTAAAGTTGATGAATACAATCTCAAAAAGAGAGGATAAAGCAATATTATTCTTAAAATAATTTTAATGATGCATATAATGAATCAGGAGACAACAACTAGTTGTGTCTAGAGTATGTCAAAATAATTTTTCTTTTTTACCTAAATAGAGATGATAAGATTCACACGAATATGGATGACAGGTATTCAGGCCAAAATAGCATATTTAAAAGGTCAGACATACAATGCCATAGCACATCCCAAACCAATGAAATCCATGAACATCGTTCAATCTTTCAAAATGCATATTTAGGTGCTCTAACTTTCTAAATCCATTAGCTTATTTCACTACTGAAGTTTTTAATGATAAGAAGGTATATTTGTTCATCTTCATTTTGTCTTAAGAAGAATAAATGTGACGAGAGTAGGGCCTAGTTATAATTTACTTAATTTATTTTGAAATAAATATTGATTTATTTTATTAATCTTTGTGATCTATTTTATTAAATAAATTATTAAAATTATTTTATTACCACTACCTGAGATGGATATGAGTATATATCATTATGAAGGCATATCTTGCATGCCCCATGGGCTTAAATCCTAAGGATGTATGGCTATCTGTCGGGCTCCTGGTTTGGATTGCTGGATCGAGGTGTGACAGATTAAGTAGTATTAGAGTGGATCCAATCTATAACTCATGTAGACTAGGAGATACTATAGTATGGATCTATTAGGATGATCACAGGCTGATCGTGGTGTTATGAATCGATGCATAAACTTAGACCATCAACCTATCGAGGACACCAAAGCTTAAACAAGGAGAGTATTGGAGGATCTATACAGACATATATTTAGTTCTACATCGATTATTCATTGAAAGATCTTGGATACTTATACAGAATCAAGAACCTAAATTACCTTTCAGCTAGCTTTTTTTGGATGAGTCCTGAATTGTTACAAATGATATCAGAGCAAACCAAACCCATAGTTTATGTGAACTACGAGATATTATAGTACAGATTTAGTAGGACTGACCACGAGCTGATCATGGTGTTTATGAATAGAAGTATGATTTGAATCTTTAGCTTGATGAGCACACCAAAATTTAAAGGAGGAAGTATATGAGGATCCATAAGATATGTATTTAAATACTTATATAGGGTCAAAAAAACCAATAATATCTTTTGGCCAGCTTATTTGAATGAGATCTTAAATTATTATAAATTGTATCAGAGCGAACCCGACCCATAACTCATAGGGACTAAGAGATTCTACAGCATAGATTTATTGGGTTGATTAGGGACTGTTTGTGGTGTATATGAATGGATGTATGAAATTAGACCCTTAGTCTGATGATGACATCAAGGCGTGAGGACTCGTGTAGGCCCATATTTAGTTCCATATTGGTTATTCGCTAAAAAGATTTTGGATTCTTATATAGGATCAAGAAATTCAAATAATACCTTCTAGTTAGATTTTTGGATAAGATCCTAGGTTGTTGCATTAGGCTTATAGAAACCTTATATCGAAGGCAAGAGATAACCAATGTTTTATAATTAGCAATACTAAGAAATAAAATTTTGAAAGGATTGCATATTGTATGCACATCATCCTTGACGAAAAGGTAGTGCTAAGGGAGAAAAGGGTTATGTGCTTATTTATTAAAAAAATAATAAAAGATTCAAATTTAGAATTTAGTGGTGTGTCAAGTAGTTATATATAGCTTTTATCAGCTTAAGTGGCATCAGAGATGTATGACTATAACTAGATATTATAAATATATCAGTAAGGATGATATGGTGGTTGCCAAAAGAAAAGTTATCATAGTAAAGTGTATAAACATATGCTAATGCCTACAATTAAAGAGTAATGACTTTATTTTAAAATTCTAAAAATTCAGGAGCTCCACTTCTCAAATTAAACCAAATCTAAGGTCATTTTTTCTCAAACTTGGAGCGAACTATTGCACAGGTTTAATCTTGTTAAAGAGGACATATAACATGCTTCAAAATTGCTAATTTTACCTGTAATTCATCAAAAAATTTTTTTTTATTTGTCAAAGATTTTCAGATAATAAACTATTGCCGTATCCAAAAAAGATAAGAATTAAACTAAAGAACCACCATTAGAAAATTTTTCAAGTAAAAATAGTAAAAAAAAAGAGAGTAAAAGAATGACCTAGCACGGATGGCTCTCATGTTAGTGGGCTCGTAGTCGGTGTGCGACTGAGTACTATACTCAAAATTGAAATCAAGCTCATCAAGGCAATAGATGCATATGTTCCAAGGCAAAAAAAAAATGTCTAACTGATTTTTCTATTAAGGAAAGATAAAAATGATTATGTTAGTATCTACCATCATGCTATTTAAATAATTTGACTTTATATTTCTATTTACAATACTTAATACCATGTATTATAATTTACTTTATTATTCAATAAAATTTGGAAGTTTTATATCATGTGAATTGAATAGTATTTTATATTCTATTATCTTTTAATCTATAAATTATTTAACATTAAATGTATATGAGATTAAAAATCAACTTTCAGTATATACATTTGGTTTGAAAAAGAGTACTTGATTCAAAATAATTTATATATGATGAAATTAAAAAGAATACCCACGCATCATCCGAGTAATATGCTAATTATTATATATATCAGATCTAAAGGACTTAAGATAGATGAATTCTACTCTATTTTCTTTTACTACACTTGTAGCTCTCTTAAATCTCTGTTGTTCCCTAAGAACTTGGTCTAATTTAGGTATTGAAAGATCTTTCACCGAATCAAGTTCGACAGTTTTTGATGTTCTCTTTCCTATTTGCATGTCGGACCTCTAAGTTTGAGTAGATCTATTTTTCAAGTAGAATAATTTGAGTAAAATCAATCATTCATCATTCACCGACTGATTCAGTCTGTCTAGCCTAGATTTTGATGGCAACATAAGTGTATTATACATCGATTATAAAGTCAGAAAAGAGTCTATGGATATTAAAAGATCTGTCTAAGTAGATTAGGTCCATGAAAAGATTGAATAGACAGAGGTGCTTGAAATATACTCATAGTTATGGATGAGATTGGCTATCATACCTATAAGATTATTATAGTGGATGGTGAAGGCATGGACTTTCTTTATATAGATGTGAGAGTAATATCTGTTGGAATATTATATATTTTAAAGATTTGTGTATGTACTTATATCTCATATTATCAACTTAAAGAGAAGCTGTGAATAGGTGCCACATAAATAAGGCTAAAGGTTGGGATAATAGAAGTCACGAATCCTTGTTAGACATAACAATATTCAACCATGATGGTTGAGTGACTATGACAAGTGTAGAAGCATAGATCGAATGAATAGGAATTAATTTATTTAAATAAAATTTGGCTCATAGTTATATTATGCATCAAGTGCATAAAATTGTGAGACAATGTTTCAGAACCACTAAAGATTATGGTGAGGCAATGTAAATAGTTTTAAGAACTTAGTAATTATTTAATAATTTTTATATATAATAAGGATAAATTACAGGAATATCTTCTCAATTTTAGCTTAATTTTACTTACACCTCCTATACTTTAAAAATATCAAATTGATCCTTCTAGTTATCGATGTGCTCCAATATGGTTCAGTTATTTATTTTATTAATAAACGGTATTAGATTTCTCTCTCAATGGATAAAATATCCTTATTCATAGATGGACTTGGAGAAGGAAGAAGATGAGAAAAAATGGATAAGGAGAAAAGAGAGGAGGGGAGAATGGTCGCGGGTAAGGAATAGGTTAGAGAAGGAGGATAAAAAGGAGAAAAGGGTGGGAGGAAGAAGAGAAAAAAATGGATTATCAATGGAAATGGATGGAAGTGAAAGGGCCGTCGTGAAGGGTAAGGCTTATGGACAGTTTGGAGGAAAAGAAGAATGAGAATGTGAAATAGATAAGGAAGAAAAGGAGATGGAGGGAGCCATCATGAAGGAAGAGAAATGAGTGAGGAGGAAGGGGAGGAGAAAAATTTTTTGTCGGTGAGAAGGGACGGATTTAAAGAGGACCAACTAAAGGGATAGGGCTCATGGGTTAGTTTAAAAGAGAGAGAATAAGAAGAAAGAGGAGGGAGAGAGGCCACCGACAAGGTATAGGATGAAGGAGGAGGAAGGGGAGGAGAAGAGGATGGGAGGAAGAAGATGAAGAAAGCAAAAATGGATGAAGATAGAGGTCATTATAAAGAGGGATAGTTGTGGATAGCTTAGAGAAAATGATGAGGAGGAGAAGTGCATGAAAGAAGGGGAGGAGAAAATGGAGGAGGAGAATGGGTGGAAAAAGTGAAGCAGAAAGGAAGGAGGAGAATGGGTAAAAAAGAGGAGGAGAAGAAAGGAGGAGGGAGAAAGAGGAGGAAGGGAAGGAGGAGAAATGTGTAAGAAAGAAGAAGATGAGAAAGAAAAGGAGAAGAAAGAAAGAGGGAGAAAGAGGGACGCTGGCCATGGAGGAGAGGATCAATCAGAGATGAGGAAGGAGGGAGAAAAAGGAGATGGATATTTTATAATTTAAAAATTTATTAACGGAGATAGACGGTTGGACCATATTGGAATATATCAATAATTAGAAAGATCAGTTTGATACTTTTTAAAGTACAGAGAGTGTAAATGAAATTGAGCTAAAGTTGAGGGAATGTTCTTATAATTTATCCTATAAATAATATATTATAATTTAAACTGAGGTTCCTTTCGTTGATCAATGAAACTAGTTTATCTTTATTTTTGCCTTTATCTTTGTTTTTACTTTTATCTTCATTTTTCAATTCTCTACTTTTAGTTTCTTAGTAAGACTCTAAGTTTCTAGTAGGAGTAGTAGCAGAATATTTTAATTATAGCTTTAGTTATATCCCATCTTTTCTTCATTTGAATGGATGGTGTGATGGCAATAAAAATCTTTAAAAGTCATGTATCCGAATTTGTGCTACTTATCATAATTATTTTATTATCTCTTTTTTAGCTAATCTGATGCCAGTGGCTCTTCCACGTATCTATCCCAATCTAAGCTGTGAGACTTGTTGCCTTTCTTTATCAATTAGCAAGCTTTTTGGCACGTCCATCTCCTAATCACCTTAACTGATGGAAAAAAGAGAAGCAAATTGTAATTATAAGTATTTATTAAATTTATGCATAATTTTTTCTTTGTAATGATCATATAAAATATAGGGTGTATGTTAGAAACTGACCATAGAGTTAGAAAGAGTTCATGAATAATTTTATTTAAGTAGAAGGAATCCTAAAAGAAGATCAAATAGGTACTTGAAGTTTGCTCATATTTATGGGTGAGGTGTGGATAGTGAAGGTATAGAGTTCTTTCTTCATTGAGATCAGACCTCATACTAATACTCAGAGTACTATCATATTAAGTAATTAATACTAACCATCCATCTTAGAAAGCACTATTATGGATAAAGATATGAATTATGTACGTGATAATTTTAACCATGTTCATGCTATTTTCATAGTTATTGTATTTTTTGTGATAAAGAATTTGTATGATTCTAAGCCTTATCATCTAGAATTAGAGATATTTAATCAAATAGATATTTTATTAGCATGTTATCATCATATGAAAGTGATAGTTGTGGGCAGAGTTTAAGCCATTTTAGTCAGTTGGCTCAGTCAAGATAGGTCTGATAATTTTGATTAAGTCAAGATTCTCTTCAGTCTGTACTTAGAGTAGGATGAGTCTATTAATTAGTCACAGCCATCTATGTGATGATTGAGATTGAGAAGACTGAATCTATTTTAATATCACTAGTCTAAAAAGCTTTTGTTTATTTATCAATAGATTTATAACTAAATTGATCAATAGGTCGGATCTTAGTCAAGGAGGTTGACCTTAACTAGCTTCAAGTTAGGCTCATAGAGACATGATATATGATTGTAACTCGAGCCAACCTATTGCCATCTTTGTTTAGAGAAAATGATGAATCCGATCTTTACATATTAGTTTATTATCAATTTTTTGGATTGTGAGCCCCATTTACACTCCTACTTGTATAGAATATTTGCGTGAAGATAATCACATATACAAACTAATTTCTAAGCTTGAAAAAACTATAAAAAAAATATTCGAAGTCATATGAGAAGAAAGCAAATGGCATGATGAATAAAAATCATATAGTATTGGCACTAATATAGAAATATAGGGTAGGCTTCCTATTTTATCATGTTTCTTCTTATACTATCTTAAAAAGAAATCTTAAAGTTAGAGACTACTCCTAATGAATACATCATTCTTATGATTAAAAAGAATAAAAAAAGAAAGAAAATCACCTAGCATCCTCTTTCTTTCTTGTTTCCAAAATCTACTTTTTATGAATAAATACTACATGGCCAAATAATACACACCAAATAAATTAGTCATCTGACAAGCCAAT
This sequence comes from Elaeis oleifera, assembly GCA_000441515.1. NCBI lineage: Eukaryota > Viridiplantae > Streptophyta > Magnoliopsida > Arecales > Arecaceae > Elaeis > Elaeis oleifera. The sequence goes on along the minus strand of KE504761.1, from coordinate 390,733 downwards.
ATATATCTCTAGATAAATTGATATATAATTTTTAAAATATAGTGTTCATCAATATACACTATATAGTCAAGTGATATACATTTAACAAATTAGTCATTTTACAATCTAATATATATCTCCAAAAAAATTGGTACATAATTTTTAGAACATCATGTTGACCACTATATACTCATGGCTACATGATATATACTCATAGACTTTTTAATATATATTATAAATTTTTTGATGTATATTTAGTAATGATTCAATGCACATTTTTAGACAAATCAATACATAATTTAAATATGCTTTTTATCAGTATACACTATGTGGCCAGATGATACACACCAAACATATTATTATCTGGCAAGCTAGTAACACCTCTTTGTAAATTGATATACAATTTTTAGAATATCATATTCATTAGTACCAATACATAGCACATAGTTTTCTAGCTTGGTCTAATTTAAAAATTATGTACATACTATTTCTTATATTTTATGAACTATTATATGCAAAGATCCTGAAGAAAAGAAAAGGATTTGAAGAAAGAGAAAGGGGTTTAGAAGGAGAAGAAAAATCTCACGAATGAAAGAGATAGCTTGATAAGGAAGAGGATTGATAGAGAGGTTTAATAAAAAATAGGATGCCATATATATATATATATTCATATATTATTTATATTTTAATTATGAAACCGACGACTCTGTAATAGGAGAAGTATTTGACTTTTGAATTTTTTTTCAACATGAGAATTAAGAAAAATATGGCAAAATAAGAAGCCCACCCCATAGTTTCTTTTGTGGTGCCCATCCCATATGATTTTTGTACTAGCACAATAATTTTAAATGACAGAGGTGGTAGAGTTTAGACAACACTAAGATAAATAAAGATAAAGAAATAAAAAAAAATAAATATTATTTGCATCTAGTCCTTGCCCACAAACTCTTGCTCTTACCCATTTGAGCATTGAGGATGATATGATCGAAAAGAAGAAAGATTTTCTTCAATCTGCGCAACTTAAATCTCATAAAGAAAGCTTGAAGATGGAGAATTATGAAATAGGGTTGAAGTCTCCTTTGCTTTCATTGATTCTCTACACCTCATAAACTTAGATATATAGCTCCTATTTATCATACTAATGTGATCCTTTCTTGCATAATTATAGCCCCTATTTATCATACTAATGTGATCCTTTTTTGCATAATTTTAGTAGAATTTCTCTTCTAGTTTGAATAGACCAAATCTCTAAAAAATATGACTAATTATAAATAATTATAAAAAAAATATGATCTATGATGTGCAAATTTTAAAATAAACCACAAGCGCACGATGTGCAGAGTAGCACGACCAGCGAGTACGGGTCGATCCCACAGAGACTTGATTTAAAAATGATTTTTAAATCTATGCTCAAACGAGCTCTAACGAAAATCAAAAATCGAGATTTGTTGCTAAAGACAATAAGACTAAGGATCTAGGGTTCTTGAATCCACTAGATCTAGATTAAAAAATTTTACCTAGAATTTTCTTACTGATCCTAACGACTACTCCTCTTGTCTTTCCCAAGCATAGACTATGAAGGGACTAAGGCCAACGATAACCCATCAAGATCTTTTACAAGGGAGTAGTAATTAGAATCCCTTAGGGTTTTCTCCTCTTATGTACTGAATCAAGCATGAACTATGAAGGGACTCTGACCCAACTGTAGTTCATCAATAATTCTTGGCAAAAGAGGAAGAAAAAGAAGTCCTAAGAAAAGAAAGAACCCTATGTAAAACCCCTACTCATGATCTAGCTTCATCGCAAACCCTAAAGGGATGC
>KE504761.1:367533-380946 GCA_000441515.1 Elaeis oleifera | reverse complement strand
TGACATAAATCAATCTACCGAAGATAAATCTCCGCTTTTATATCATTTTTATCTTTTATCGCTCTACTTAATTCTTTATAGATTGAAAAATAACCTTCAGTAAAAGTCTTTCCTAAAAGTAAACTTTTATTTGACCATCTAATTTTGAGATTCAAAAGATAGAATTTCAGTCTGATTCAACTTTTTAAGGGATTAATCGAAAGTTATAGATCTCGAAAAGATATCTAAGTAAAATATAAAAAGATCATCTCAATAGATATTATATGCCCAAGTTATGACCTCATGAAGTTTGGCATGCAATTCATCTTTCTAATATGGCAGATCTTTTGGACCTTATCCAATGGTATCCATAGCCGTCAAAAGTTGAATATATTGAGTATGATGATCCTCTTAGATATCTATAATGGTCAAAGTAATTTACATCGAGTTTGATAATCCTCTTAGATACTTAGAGTATCTAAAGTGATTCCTTATTCATTCATTAGATATAATTTTTTTCATCACTCTTCTTTTTTGATTTGTTTACTTGAAAATTCTTTTACTAAAGAACTTAGAATTCATTTGGTTCACAACTAGAATCGGAATCAAAATGGATTGAAATAAAAATCAGAATGATTATATTCCACAGCATGTTTGGTTCATGATTGGAATCAAAATCAAAATAGAATTTGAATACTAAAAGAGAGTCAAGATTGAATTTTGGAAGAAAGGGGATTTCCATTTTTTCCGGAATTGAAATGAAAATGGGACTTTCCCCAACCAGATGGCCAGAATAGGAGTTATTCATTCCCATCCCAATTCCAAAGTCCAACTCTTTCTAACCAAATATGCCCTTACTATAGTTTGCATGGTATTGTATTAGCTTTTGCATTTATAATTGAGCTTGAATAAGTGTTCCAAGGTTTCTCCTTTAAATTTGTTAGCACCGGTGGTCGTGTTTGGACACTAGAAGAGTTGATCGGCCACTAAGATATTCCCAGAGGCATTCTGCTAGTGTTTTGACTCTAACATTACAATGGAAGCAAGATGACATAACTAATCCCAAATTTTAATTTATAAGTTGAATCACATTGGGAAAAGGAATTACTTATCCTGGAAAACTTTAGTTAGTTGTGTTTGGTATAAGATTCATGATCTCTTTTAACCTATCCTTTCCATTGATTTTTTCTAACTCTCTTCCGATCAAAAAGTTCTTATTGGGTAGATAATAACTCCCAGCATCCTAGCATGGCCTAAGAGGAAATGATTGTAAAGAGCATGATCATCTCCAAACAAGTGCTGAAGAAGATTTGTCATAATTTTTGTGAAATTATGGGTTCCAAAATGCTATCTAAGAGCAATTAAGAAATGGTCTAAATGTCTGGACTTCGTTCATGTTTCTAAAATCCAAACTCAAAACTTTATTTAAGTCAAAAGAAAGATCATACTTTATGTAGTCACGCAAATTTGCCATTATGCAGTAGCATACGAATCAAGAAATATGGTCAACAATTAAGATGTGCTCCTCCAAAGTGCATTCAGATTGTAGACTAAACTATGAGGGTCAAAATTATTGGTAGATCACTGTTATTAGTTTAGCGTTTCTAGGACACTCCACAGTGATCTGATAAATGTCCAAGAAGTTAATGAGATTATCGGTGTTGATTATATTAACATTGAGAACTCCTTTTATAATAGAACCTCAATGGAGCCATGAAGAAGCAAGGCAGCCCTCAAGGTGGGCAGCTCTCAATAGAAATTAGTGAGATGCTCCTGTTAACAAACTGTGCACCAATGTGCCAAGAGGGCCAATGCAATAGCAAGAGTATAACTGTTAAGTTGTACATGTTTAGGGAAGGTCCGAGCATGACCAATGCTTCAACAAATTGCTAAGACTAGTTGGTTGAAAGTTGGTCTTAGGTTCTCAGGGACTTGGTCGTCTTTAAGAAATTTAGGGCAAAATAGATATTTAGGAAGTTGATGGTGCTACTTTTACACTTACTTCAACATTAACTCTTCCACCATATAAAGTAGATAGTTTACCCCAAGCATTAAACCATTTATCCTTGGTCTACTCACCTAGCAACCATTTATTTAGGAAGAAGTTAATCCATTTACCATGTGTCTTCTTAGCAACCAAATGTATAGTGCCTTTATATCTCAAGGTTTAGACTATAGAGAATTAATTCAAATAATTTAAGAAAATTCTTGTTTGACTGCATTTTGTTAGAGAAGATGACAAAGGCTTTATTGAAAGACAAATGTGAAATATGTTTGTGTTGGAGCATGGTAGGGACAAGGGGCTAAACAGTAAGTATGCAATCTATGGCCACAAATTCTAGTTAGAAAACAGCTTTGGACCACTTAATTCACGTTGCTATATGACAGCATGGTTTGGAGCCAAATCAAGTTCTACGCATTAGTGGAATCTTAGTGAATCAAATGATAATTTGGCATGATTTGACTAATCCAAGTATGAACTATGTGAATCATCCAATTCTTACCAACTCCAAAATGAATTAGCCAATTCATAGATTTTCATTTAATCACCATAATATAATAAAAATTTTAGGTGCACTGGAGCACTATTTTGAAATGCAATCCTCATGATAATATATATCTCTTGACCGAGTTAATTATTTGGTCTATGCTTCGCTAGAGAATTATTGAATAAAAAATGATTCGTTTGACTAATTTGGCTAATTCAAGCGTGGAGTAATGTGAGATTCAAATCATACCCATTCAAAGTTGAATTAGTATTTCATATTTTATTTCATGACATAAAATTGACAAAAATTAAATGTGTTATTTTAAAATACGGTCTAGACAATCAAATGTACCTCAAGATATCGTAATATATATGGTGCTTTGATCAAATTGTATTGGGCCTATTCAATCTCCAGATGCGGCCTAGCCATACAGTATACCATAAGTTGTATACATAGACATATCCGGTTTGCATATACCATTCATATTCTTTGCCGCAGACATCTCATCCTCCATCCAATCCTATCCCTTCTCTTCGATTTAATAATTATTTATCATAATTTTCTAAAATAAGCTCTTGAAAGTATGAAAAATATATGCTTAAATTTTTTATTTTATAAATCTTATTTATTTAAAAATTTTACTTGTTTTATTTTTTATTTTTATGTTAAAATAACAATAATATATGTTAGTAGATATGCATCTGCATATGGCACATGGAATATGGACCATGTGGTATTCCAAATGCCAGCATGGTACGGCTTCTTTTTAGAGCCTTGTAAGTAAACAAATGCTGGTGGTCCTTCGTTCGGTTGCAACAACCTACAACGTTTAGAACCATATCCTCTACTATGATACAATAATGACATGTAAGCAATGACCTCAGCCATTCATCGATCCATTGTTCTATTCCTTTTTCCTCTTCTTTTTCTTTATGCAAGTCTTGATTCCTAAATGAATGGCAAATAATAATTCTCATTTAACAACTGCACAACTAAATGCATTATAAACTACAAGAAGCCCAGAAGATCGATCTCGGTAGGATTCCTTCCCTTTGACTCCATGAAGGAAGAAAGTATGCATGTGATTAAACATATGTTGATCCTCTTGCATGCTTCCATTATGAAGCCGAGAGACTCTGCAAGCCCTTGATTTTTGGCTTGAGAGCTCTCTTTAGTTTAGACTTTGGCATTGCTTTTGCTGTTATCTATGTTATAGTCTATGCATGTACCATGTTTTCTAAACCAATGTGCATGAAAGATGCATACCAACCAACATGCTAGCCACCAATAGCAGAGGCTGAACTATCAAAGTACAATGAATCCAAAATTAAACAACAGCCCATATCAATGATTGGTGAGAGAAGACAAGTTTATTCAACAAGATAGAGATTGAGGGGAACAGAGAAGAAAAGAAAGGATGGAGCTGTCCACCATTTCTCAGAGAAGAAAAAGGAATTAGAAAGAGAAAAGAAGGAAAGGGTTAAGAAATCCACCCTGAAAGTGATAACCATGGAGTCAAGCAGGAAAGATGAGCTGAATTCTGTTCAGTGGTCCATTTCTTTCTCTCTTTTTTCCCCACATGCATAAAAAAATTCATGGAAGATTTGGATCTTAAAGGGCTCAAATTTGTTTTATCCATTGACCTTGAACAAATCAGCTCTAGAGTTGCTTGAGAGGAAACTTCTAGCTATGTGGTTGATGCTAATAATGAAGAACACTTCTAACAACTACAATAACAACACAAGGATTGCCAGAAATTTCTTATTTCAAACTCACATAACATCAGAAGCAACAATCCTACTTGAAAAGAAACACCCCAACACCCTTAAGAAAAATGGTAAGCTCTATTCTTGATATATAAATGGTTATCCAACATCTGACACTTTGCCTTACAGTGCTGCTCAAAAGGATGCATATATTGTATATGTGAAATCACCCTCCAGAAAGAAAAAGGCATGTCAGATCTTGTCATACACATTTATCTGTCCTTTCCTCTCCAATGTTTTTGAAACTTCAAACTGTTATTGAGGAGAACATTAACTCATAAAACCATAGCTTTGGAGATAATTTAGCTTTAGAAGTATGTTCTTTTCATCATATTAATATACAAAACTATATAATTGAAATTGTTTGGGAAAAGAGAATCTGGAAACATAATTTAAAATGACAGAAAGATAAATCACACTCAAACACCTTTTCTTTATAAAATCAGTATTTATATAAATAATATTCAAGATTGGTATATGTTTGTGATAGTATTATGTTGCAGAAACAAATTGCATATATTCTAAAACAGCATATAATTTAACGGTTTACCCTCTCTTTTTCTCTCTCTAATTGTACTGCTTAGGAGTCTGATATTACTGCACTTTCACAAAATTAATGATCTTGAATATTGTGGCATTTTTCCATCCGACCAAACTTGTCAGCACAACAATGTGAGGATGTTTCTTTTGGGACTCATCCAAGCCTCTTTTCTTAATTTAAGTGCGATCATGTATATTTCTTGCACGCAATAATGGTGTCATTGTGATTTTTAACAAGATGTGCCATATTACTAATATGTTAACCACAGAAGCCTAGTAAATGCACACATAGATCAAAACTATGAGAAGTTGAGATCTTCGATTCATCGTTTTTTTTCTCTTTTTTTTAAGGTGGGGGCCGGCGGAGGTGGTGGAGTAATACAAAAGGTGGAGTAATGCTACATGATTCATCATTTTTTTAAATCCCAATCGAATGTAAAAACTCAGAGCAATTTGTTTTGCAAGAATGGTGAGAGTAATACAAAAAGGTATTTGGACATGGTGATTATATTGCAGGGCCAGATATTACTAAAAGAAAGGAGCAATTTCCCATTTGAGACTCTTCATGTTACAAGATATAGCAGAATTTTCATCGAAATATGTCTCTCTATTATTTTCCTTTTCCTCTTGTTCCCTTTTATTGACTAATTACAAGCCTGACAGTGACTCTTACATGAAAAAATGATGGGAATTATGGGAATTTCCCAAATGGAAAGATATCTTCAAGAGGATACAGTGCTTCCCATGAAGGAAAGAGTCAGTAGTATCAAACCAACATAGGTTGGAGCCCTCAAGACTAGATTCTCTTTGCGCAGAAGGGTAGAGAGTGTCATCTATGGAGAATGAGGCGCTGGAGCTGCTCGAAGGTCGGGCCGAGGATTCATCTCTTCAATATCCAAGTTTTCCCATGGCACCACATTCCCATGCAATAGAACTTCAGTGTCATTGGAGTCAAATTGGACCTCCTTTGTTCCTCATTTTTCACCAGAAGTTCTTCTTGGTTACTCGAAACCAAGTCCATAATCTCTATGCTCTTTTCTTGGACCTGTGAGGGATAAGATTCTGAAGCAGAGTCACTCCTCAAGCTGTCACATTTGGCAGGCTGTTGGAGAGGCTGGTGGCTCACAGGGTCCAATCCAAGGAGCTTCAATTTCTTCTTGATTCGAGTGTTCCAATGGTTCTTGATTTCATTATCGGTGCGGCCTGGGAAATAAGAAGCTATCTTGGACCACCTGCCATGCATATACAGGAGAGACTCAACTCATGCAGAGAAGATTAATGACTGACGTGCTTCATTCCTTACTTCTATGTTTAATGAAATGATTAGTCCCTCGAGAAGATAATATGACAATTGAGATAAAGACTACGGCAAAAAATTTGGAGGAGGAGACCTGTTACCGAGGTGAGAATGGAGTTGGATGATTTGATTCTCTTCATCCTCGGAGAGTGCTCCTCTCTTAAGATCAGGCCGAAGGTAATTTGTCCATCTTAGCCTGCAGCTCTTCCCACATCTCATCAAACCTCCATAAAGTAGCAACAGCAAAAGCATATCCACATCATATTGTTAGCTAATTCAGAACCAATTTCAACTCAAAATTATGCTCGGGCTAGCAGAGATTTACACATGTATGCAAGCATGCTTTTCTTTTTTTTTTCCTGTAAATTTATGAAGAATAGGCATAAAGATTTTCCGAAAAGGAGAGCTAATTTTGAGCAAAAAGTTCCATTATTCAGGTTCTATAAGCTATCTTTTGCAAAATGGGATTAACAAAAGCAACCAAATAGTGCTTTCATAAATCTCCCTCATGCTAGTCTTGTGTGGACTTGTTTTCACAAAACTTGATCTCTAACCAAAAAGAAAGAGAGTTACCAGCAAGTTTTGGAACAAGACGCCAACAATGTACCCCATTGTTGATGATGAAGTTGATGAGCTTCTGATCTTCCTCCATTGACCATGGACCTCTCTTCAATCCAATCTTATCACAGCACGGCTGTCTCCCCATATTGAACACAGAGAGAGAGAGAGAATACCAAGTGGAACAAGAAGGACACAAGCTTTCGGTGGAGAGCCAGTGCATGAGAAGGACCCTATAGAAGGTGTTATAACCCAAGGCTTAAAGATTCTTGCCAGTTCATGCCCAGCTTAAAGAATGGCAGTGTTTGAGGGCCACATGATTGGAGACCAGGCATACCAAGTCGAGTCAGTCCAGAAAACCTGCAGAACTCGCCGGACATAGAGAAATGGAGGACCGTCCAAACTAAAAGTGGCTCGGAGCAAATCACCTTCGAAAATCTCGTTGAAAGATTCTTTTGATGAGCATAAAAACAAAAGGAGAGGTGGTTGACGAGCACGAAAACATGGAGCCAGGTCCGTTTAGTCCCATACTTCTTCTTTGGAGAAAAACCCCGGACGTGGAGTGGATTCCGTGGTCCCCATGAAGCTTGGCTTGCCTTCTGTCTTTAAGGAGTGGCCTCCCATTTGTGTCGCAAGTAGGGATGGAAGAAGGGAGGGTTTCGGGAGGCTGTGTCCTAAAAGGACATCCTTTTAAGATGCTGTTCTTTAGATACTGTACCCATTTTGAGATTCCACTGTTCTCTTGCTTTTCTGGTCTTATTGGATCAGAGCGAACATTTCATGGAGTAGTGAGACAATTGTTTTTGCCAAATTCTTCTTTTGGCTTGGTTTGGTGGTTCTTGAATCACAAATGTTTGTTTGAATCACTTTGATGTTCCAAGTGTGGATGAATCTGCTTAAATATTAATGTCGGATTGACAGTTTTTGTAATAAGCTAAGACCATATGCTGTGGGTAAACACAAGCAAGTTTATGTCATCCAACTAGATAGACTTGTCTTTCTTTGACTCTTCCAAGTTCCAACCATATGACACCTTGTTTTGAAATGACTTTAGCAGCAGCTGACCCTATATAGCTAGGCGCCACCCACCCCAACCCAAAAGTTGTGGGGACGTCCATTCCTTGATTGGCGTGTTCAGGAACATGGATATAATAGAAAAGTCTTACACTAGTTGATAAACCATTGGCTCACACAAATAGAATAAACAAACACTATGTTATTGCCATCCTCAAACTCACATGAGAGTTAGAGGGTTGCAAGACATTGATTATCAGTTGTTGCAGAAAGGTTTGTCAAACTGTAGAACAGACTCCTCATTTATTTACGAGAAACCATATATCTTATAGCATTTTTATGTCAAAAATATCTAGATTTTTTAAAAAAGTTATGATTATATATATATGTATGCACGTGCATGTGTGTATGTATTTATGTACGAGAAAATCTAAATAGAGATATGTTACTATGCGTTGGTCTGCTAAGAATATGTCTAAGCCATCTGGTAAAAGATCTATCAAGAAACTAGTTCATAATTCATGTTAAGGGATGGGATTGAGACCTATTAGTTAGTCATGTATCATCGTAGCCCAACCTAATTATGTGGAGATCCCCAGTGGTAGACTCAATGTGGATAGTAAATTGCAAGAATAATTAATAAAACATTGGAATAGTAAATTCATATTTTATACCTTTTACAATATCAGTGGCCAATTAAGATGAAAAGCATTTATTTGAATATGCTCAAGTTTTAAAGGCTAGGGCTTATGTTGCTAACATCCTTGGAAAGCTTAATTATATTAGTGTGGATATGGGATAGCAATCTATAAGAACTAAAGCCTTCTCTAGTCTATTTATGAAATCTAAAGATACTAGTGCATGACCATAATGTGCCCTCTAGATGAAGCTGATTTTAAAGCTCTAGTACTTTGTACAAGGTTCCAAGTTTAACATTTCGTTACTTTTCAAATGAAAATGGGCTCAAGCTTGCTTATGCTAGATAGGTATTCAAGTCCAAAAAACATATTTCATTGAAAACATAGTGTATAATACTATATAGTCAAAGAGTTTATTAGATTTATTATTGAATTTCAAATTTTATTTTCTAACTAATCAATAAAAGGATATTCCAGTGCACAAAGCTTCTACCAAAGTGGGAATGAGGTGGTCAAATGTATACAACCTCATCTCTATGTGAGAAGAGGCTATGTTCATATTCAATTTTACCTCTATGTGTGAAGAGGCTATGTTTGCATTTTTGAACCCATGATATTCAGATCATAATGAAGTAACTTTATCGTTATACCAAGGCCCACTCTCTTCTATATAGCTGAATAATTAATTACCAAAAATGATATAGCACAAATGGATTCTCATAGACTCTCTTTGGGGGAAAAATAAAGATTCTAATATTTTGCTGCTCATAACTCTTTTTTTAAAGCAAAATATGTTTCAAAGGCATATCTTTTTATGGGTTGGATAAAAGAGGATAAAGCTCACATCATTTCATTGAGGCAAGGAAAACAACTATATTAAAAAATAGCTTGGTGGCTCCCTAGAGCACCAAGGTGTCTATTCAATCAACTCCCTACACGCTAAGCACTTTCTATTTCATAGATACAAAGATCTCTCTCCATTGTGCATGAACAAAGCCCGAAAATATTGTCTCACAAAATTACAGCTTCAAGCATTTAAATGGCCTTAGTAATGGAGAGAACAAATGGACATTCCTTTTGTTTTTTTGTTTTTTTGAGTGAAAGGGAAGTAGAGAGTATGCCACCCATCTTTTATTACTAAAAATTATTTACATAGGAAAGAGTAGAGTAAAACATGTACAAGAAAACAAAATCAAGAATCCGTAAAATGATAAGAGCAACGATTGACCATAAGGAATTGGAAAAGAAGATGGAGTAAAGGTCACTTGTAGTAATAACTTTGATAGGTACTCTTTAGCTGATACTCGCAGCTTCGAGGACTACAGTAGGAGATAGCAATCTTTTCAGAGAATTTTAAAGATTTCATGCCCTGCCAAATTAGCCTTGAGACATATATTCTTCCATAGACAGTAGTCTAATAGAAGTTTTTGTAAAACAGAGAAGACTTTTGAATGTTTATTTAAGAAGATCTTATTGTTTTTTCTTTCCAAACCTCCTAATAATAGGCAACCACCGGTTGGTCAATGCATATTCTCAAAGGTGTAGGAAACTTCATTCTTCTCTAAAATATCTGAAGCTTATCAGGCTTCTTGCAAATAGGCATTTGAAGAAGAGGTGTGAGACCGTTTCTTCATTTGCACCACAAAGAGAATATCCTGTTCTAATCATCTACCCTGTCTTAGCAAGATTAGCTCCCGTATGAATTTTATTCTTCATGGTCAAATACAAATCACCTTGACTTTCATTAGGATTGCAGCCTTCCAAATTACTCTGTGATAAGGGCACACTAGTCTCCCATTATTTAAGAAGTTGTAAAGGGATTCAATAGTGAATGAATCAAATTGTGAAAGCTTCCATGTTGGCATGTCTCCAAATCTAGATGGTCTGATATTAGAAAGGATAGCATTCAAGGCCATCAAGTTGGTCTGTTTGCTCTAAAATAAGAGGCCTTCTAATCTGAATTTTTCAAGCAATAGAGCTAGCTGACCATTGTGATTTTACAGTATAGTTTTGTGAGACAGTCTTTATATAGAGATTTAGAAATAACCTTGGCAAGAGGATAGGCCCAGCCCAATAGTCCTCCCAAAATCTAATCTTTGCACTATCATCAAGTTTGAAAGAAATACAGTTTCAAAAGCACTCAAGTGCTCGTTTACATCCTTCCAAACTTGTGAGAATCAAGAGTAGTTTTTTACAACACACATGCCAAGGCTCCATCTCGAGTCATAGGCCGACTTAACTTAGCACACCATGGATTTGATGAACCATTATGAATTTCTATGCCACTTGGATTGCAATGCTATGTTTATTTGCTCAAGATTTTTAGTGTCTAGTCCCCCTTGCTCAATAAATCTGCACACCGAGTCGCAACTGTTGGATGTATACCCTAAAAGCTAATATGGCTAATACATTATAATAATTCTAGGATACAATTTTGTATTTAAAATATTGATTTGATCAATAAAAAGAAAATTTATTTCATTCAAGTCTGATGTATCTTTGAATCATCCATAAAATTAATACTTATGATATATATTCCTAAGATATTGAGAATTAGAGATATGTATAATTAATTTTAATTATTTCTGATCATAGTAATATCATGAGGACGGTGATCGATCTGGATATATCGGTGCATAGATTACTTTCTTCGAGATAGATGAGTCTCTGATCTACAGTATAGAGACACTAAACGACATGTACGGATAGTTGTTGGAGAACAACTAGTATTGAGCATGACCATACCAAAGATCATGTAGATTTCTACTCGATGGTCAGTGATCATCTCAATGCTGTAGTTGTGCGAATGATCTTTTGATCTGTGATGGCACGGTTGCTCACAGTGAGGTTGCTGGAGTTTGACTGACACATAAACATGGACTCTTTGAGTTCTTATAGTGGATGTTGGCAATAGTTGGTCCACTTTAAGAGTAAGATGAGCATCTAGATGAAATTTATCGATCTTGATAGAAAGAGTAGTTCTATGAGATTTGAGAGACTAAGTCCGTAAGTCTATGGCCACAGCAATGTGACTGATGAAAAGAATTTTCATAAGAATTATAATTGGACTTGAGTTAATCAAATCTATCGTATGACTGATGATAAAGTTTGACGATTTATCTATGACCTACCATCTAGTCGGAACTCACGATAGAGAGACTGAATCATACGAAAACTACACCTTAAGATTCATTATTCAGTTATGTTGGATTGTCATTACATACTGCTAGATGTCATTGATGGATTGTAAGAGTTCACTAAGATTATTCTGGATCGATGATCCTTATTGAGTAAGAGTAGAACCATTCCGATCCATTGAAAAGAGTTTCAATGATATCATGATAAAAGATCATGATATATCTTACTATCAGACAGAATTGAATCTATGGGATCACACAAATAAGAAAACTAATTTGAATTGATCAATTAGACTTGAGAAGTCCTAATTGTAATTGGATTAGGATTTAGAAAAATTCTGTGAGATTTAAGAAAGTCTTGCTAACATATGGTTAAATTCAATTTCTCTTCGAACTTGAATTTCTTATTTGATAAGGATTAAATTAAGTTATATGCATTAAACCTAATTCAAACTGGATTTGAAATTAGATTTATGGAGCTCAATTGTTGGATGCCAACATACTTTGGATCAAGCCTTTATTATGCCATTTAGTTTGATTAAATTGGATGCACAATATGTGAAAGAATTAGAGGGACCACGCCTCCTAAAATCTGATTTTGGGGCATGGGCTATTGGATAGCATTAGAGGGGTGCATGCTCATCTCCTTGTGGCATGACGAATCCTAGAGGGTCAATAGTTGGTGCCTCATCCCCTTTCATTATGAGATAAGGACTAATTAATAGGTTTAAGGCTTTAAAAGGAGTCCTAATGCGATTAGGAATCCTCTTTAAATAAAGATTGGAGTTTGGTTTGGACTCCAATTCAAGGCTTATTTAAAGGGACCTCCTCTTAGCCTTATGTGATAACAATCAAGATTAAAAACCAGCCCCTCCAAGTCTCCATGCCTCCCTTCTCTCCCTCTCTTCTTCCAACACCCAAGGGTGGGATGTCCAAAGGCTCTACACACCCAAGGTGTTGGGCAGTCCTTCTCCACGCCACATGCTTTGGTGGCTGACCGTTCTTCATCAAAAGGAGTCAAAGAAGAAGAAAAGGCTGATTAAGGAGTTGATCTAGAGGACCAAAGGTTGATAAAGAGTTGATCAATTACGTGTGAAGAAATCAAAAAGATCAATCCATCTTGTTCCGATATGGATATCCATAGAGGCTGGACGTTTGTACGACTAAAGTTGAACCTATTCTTCTTCTAAATCCAAGATTGAAGAAAGAAAAAGCGAAACAGATATATGATTCGATCATATAATTTTATTTTCAGATTAAAACTAGCATACTTATTTTCAGCATATGTACTAGATCTTTAGGTACTTTGATCACATGTATGCATGCTTAGATAAAAAGAAGTTTTAATCTATTATTCTGCTGCATTCTTACTTTAAAAGAGTTTTGAAATCTGCATACATCAGTACTATACCGAATTTCAACAGTGGTATCAGAGCCATATGTTCATATGTATGAAAATAAAATATAATTTTGAAAAAAATTTTAAAATCTGATTTCTATGGATACATGAGATGTACGAATGTTTGATTAAGATCTAAAATTTGATTAAGATCTATTTATAAATAGTATATGTGATATATAATGGCATACTTAAGACTGAAATTTATTTTCATATGATCTTTAACTTATGTATGAGATACATGAAAGCATGCATAAATCTAAAATTTATTAGATTTAAATTTATTTCATGTATGAGATATATGATGGCATGTCAAAATCTAAAATTTAGATCAAAAATTAGAATTTTAATTCATATATGTGATATATGATTGTATGTTGAGATCTAAAATTAATTTTGAATTAAAACTTAATTTTATGCAAAAATTTAGATCTAAATTAGTTTAAGATCTAAAATTTGTGTTTGTGCATGAGAGATTTGTCATGGGTAGATCAAATTAGGTCATGTGATTGAATTACTTCTAGGATTTTGATTTGATCATAATGGATCCAAATTGATTTAGTAATTGATCAAACTGAGTTAAGTATTGATTAAGA
>KE504761.1:301666-322473 GCA_000441515.1 Elaeis oleifera | reverse complement strand
CATAATAATACAATATTTAGAATGTAACAAATATTATAAAAATAATATTTCATAGAGCATATAATAAAACAAGTTATAACCCATCATGCATGCATAAAATCACATATATTTCATAATCATGAATCATAAATCATTCTTGTCATGTATTCGTATTATGTTTTAAAAAATTGCTCACAGATATTCATGCTAAGATCACTATTATACCTGTGACAGTGCCATATTTCTTAATCGACAAAGTTCTTGTTTCGTGTATCAACTTTATATCCGTTGGTGGGGTCATAATTCGTGTGGATGCTAGCTCCGAATGTCGACTTTTCCGAAAAGATTCGTTCATAACTATCTTAGAGCCTTTGAAATTCTTATATCTTTTCTTAAAACATACATATACATAGATGAAAAAATAATAAAATTCATGCCTCATAATCATGCTATTTCATAAACAGGTTCATGGAATCAATGCTAATAATAAAACATACTTTTCATATCACATATGTTAATCCTTATTTATGAAAAATATGATTTCATTAACAATAATTTTTTATATGAAAATATGATTATTTAAAAATAATAAGGAGTGTAAGATCCACTTATCTTGATCATCCTAGATCTTTAGTCTTCCTTAACTGAATCAGATAACCTTATTTAAAATATTAAATCATGATCAATTTTTATTTCATATATTCAATAAATTAAATGATAAAAAAAAGTGGTTGACTGGGTGATCAGTCCGATAGACCATCCAAGCACTAAATTGATTCGGGATCATCTCGCTGATGTCAACATGGATTCGTAAAAAAAAAAAGATGGCCTAATACAAGATCTATAGGTCTTTCTTAAAGAGAGAAAGGAAGAGAGAGAAAGAGAGAAAAATTTAGAGAGAGAAAAAGAGAGAGAGAAAGAGGAAGAGAGAGGAGAGAGAAAATTCTCTCTTTTTAAATCTTTTTTTCCTTCTTTTTCTTTTTCTTCCTTTCTTTTTTTCTTCTTTCTTTTCTCTTCTTTGGCCGAACAGGAGAGGACCCGAGGGAGATTTGCCCATGGTCCGATAGGTTGCGGCAGCACGGTTGGTGGTCCAGCAACGGCGACTGACGGCGGTGGAGCCAGAGATGGTCGGCGGCGAGGTTCGGCCGGCGAGAAATTCTAAAAAATCAAAAAAACATGGGACTGCCCACTTTTCTTGAATTTTTTTGATCATTGGCCGATCACCAGCGGCCATGACCTTCGGAAAGATAGATAGAGAGGTGGGGGTCCAAACCTAGGGGTGAGACACTACAAACGACGGCATCGATGGCCAAAAAAAGAGAACAAAGTTCAGTCAAATATGGACAAAAATAGAGTTTTGTTTTGTGGGATTTTTGACGAATCCGACGGCCGGCGAGGGTGCACGATGCCATGAGAAGGAGGAGAAGGAAGAGAAGAAGGAGGGTCGAGGCTTATCTCTGACTCCGGTGAAATCTCTGACGAGGATTTGAGGCAAATACAAAGAGGGCGTCGGCGGCTTCAACGAAAAATCCGAGAGAAAGAAAGGGAGAAATCGATGCTCATCGTGGCCGGCCATGGACGAGGAAGGAAGGGTTTTATAAGGCTTTTCTTAGGGTTTCTATTTGCCTTATGAGTCTTTGATCTAATCAGGCAAGAAGAGGAAGAAGAAGAGTCCCGTCGTTCAATTTTTTTTTTTTGGGGGCTTAGTGGCCTAAATCCTGATGGGCTAGTTTATTAAATCCGGATATTACAGCCTTGGAGAGGTCACCGAGGGTGATAGGTAACTGATGTTGGGGGCTAGTGATCGGTGGTGAGAGTCTCCAAGGGACATGATTGATGGAGAGAACTACATGAAAGGAAGAACAGAGGGTTGGGGAGATGGCGGGAGAGAGTGGGGAGGGAAAGGAAACAAAGAAAAACTCTCTTAAATTAAACTCTTCATTTGAATCAACTTGCAAGTCTGCTGCCATCCAGGATAACTTGTTTGCCTGGTAAACAGGTATTCAACGATCACCGTCTATTTTAGTTTGGATGGCCAAAACTTTTCTTTTCTGCTAATTCTATTATTTCTTTGCTGGGTAAAGGTTTTTAGGAATCCTACCAGTCCACAAAATTTGCCGTTAACGCTTTGTTTTTGAGTGGAAGCCGATAAATCTCTCTTCTTTTTTTTAGAAAATAAATGGTTTGTTCTTGTCATGTCCACATTTATTTTCTCGCCCAAGTATTAACACGTCCCCAATTATTCACTTGCAGCTCATGTGCCCAGGAGCCCTTTATTTATTTATTTATTTATTTATGAAACCCAAAAACCAAATTTGCTGTCGAGTGCCCGACCATCGGATAAGAGAAAGAAAGCTGAAGAATAAAAACGACAACAAAGAGGGGAGAGCGAGACCAGTCTCCAGGAGCTCTTTCTTCTCCGACGAACCGAGCTCTATCTCCTTTTAGAGAGAGAGAGAGAGAGATGGAAGTCGCCATGTCCGTCCGAGCTCTGGCTCGCCTTCCGCTGTCCAATTCCAAAGTAACAGCCCACGAAAATGGCGTCTTCCTGGGCTCGCCTCTCCCCTCTCGAAGCCCAACCAGCCGAAGGGTGTCCGAGAAGAAGCGGCAGCTGATGGTGGTGGAGGCCAAGGGGAAGAGAGGGATGATGGCCCGCCAGTTCCAGCGGCCTCCCCTCCCCCCCTCCCCAAGATCGAGGACGATGGCAACCCCCATTTCGTCATCTTCATCCGAACCACAAACGTCTCTCTTTCTCAATCCCTTCTCTGTGTCTTCAATCTCACCTTTTATCGGCTTCTTTGTATTTTTTTTTTTTGGCTATGATAAATTCTCGTTGTTTTGGTCATTGGTATCTTCTTTGGTGGTTTTGATGCGTAAATAGTCGTTTTGCAGTTTTTGCTGCCATCTTGAATGATTAAAATGCATTGTTATTTGTGAATTCTTTGCTTCTTTGTGTTGTTATTTATTTATAAAAATTTTAGTCATGATATCCTCAAAGTATTGGCACTAATCAAAGTAGGATGGAGTGACTTACAAGCCCATCTATATAAAATAGTTCCCACCTATATAAAGTTGTTCTCACAAATGTAGTTTAGTTGGTAGAACTTCTTGACTGTCTGGAAATTCTGTTAACAGGGCTGAATACTATGCTAGGGGGCACAAACCCACTCCAGATAAATGTCAGAGAGATAGGTTCATTGTTAAGAAGCTGGCAATGTGAGGACTGAAAGTTGGCAATGGTTTGTCGAGTGATCTGATCTCATCTTAAGTTGCACAAAGATGAGGTGAAAATGGAGCTCGATGACTTGGATGTAAAAGGTGAGCTGGTAGATGATGTGGGTTGCAACTCAAAGCCATCAAGTTGATCCCAGATGATATGTTTGTGAATTGTGCACCAGAAATGATGGATCATACCATACAATTGCCTGTGACAATGAGATTGAGATTGATGTTCTATATTAAACATGTCTTCATGATTGTGATAAGTAACCATGTATGCAAGAGGATGGAAGGTTCTACTTGTATAAAAGGGCTAACTTTGGAAAAAAAATGCTCAAAGACATCGAGTGTTGAAGTGATGGTTCATGAAAGAATTCTCGTGGAAGGAAAAATCTGAAAAGAAATGATGACGTTTAGAAAAAGTGGAGGCAGGTTTGCAAAAAACACCCATATATGATGAAATTTCAAAGAGAAAACAAAATGCATTGATGGTGAAAAGAGTAACAAAATAGCCAAAATTTAAGGAATCATATCAAAGTTATGGAATATCCAGATATTTCAGATGAAGGTTGAATGTTTCTTGAGCAGGAAATACAAGATTACTCAGTATTAGTTAGGAGGTTGTAAATTTAGCAAGGGATTTTTGTATGCAATATGCATGCTGGTAGAACTTTAATTAGATGCCTTATGCTGTTACTCTTATTGATTCTCTTCCCCCTTTCTACAGTTATTATGCGCATATGTGACATTGTAAAATAAAGTCTAAATGTTTCCGATAGATTAACTTAACATCACCCAGTTTTGATGTTCAATTATAAATAATATATGAATTGGTGATTTTGCAGGTGTATCTTTGGTACCCTCTTAGTGTAGTAACAGGTGGCACAACTGCAAAGATCATGGTTGCTGCAAAAGATAACTTTCTTGGAAAATATATCTATAAAGATACTATTGCCAGAAACCTGGCAGCTGTGATTTACAGAGTAATGCTTTCTCTTGGTACTTTTAGAAGGTTTTGGTCTTTTTGTGCTCCTCTATTGTTAGAATATGCTTTTATTGATTTAGTCCATTTAATATGTCTAGCATCTCCAGGTCTTGCATAATTTGTTTGTAATTTTGCAGCAACTCCTAATTAGTCTGAGTAGGTCAGCAGGATTTATTTACTTAAAGGGTAAAGTTTGTTTCTGTTGTAAGGACAACTTCTTATATGTTACCTTGAACATTTTCTTAACATATATTTGTTTTAATGTTGGGATATAGATGTTGATCTTGCGTACTTATTTCTATCTGTTTGTTACATCCATATTTGTATCTTTCTTCACATAAAAATTTAAACTTCTGTAGATCTTTTAGACATGTCCTGAAGAAAAAATTATGATGACTAATGCAATGGAATCAAATCAGCAATGCCAAAAATGTATGCATGGCATAATATGTACTTATGCTAGTGCCTTATTGCCACAAGTCTCCAATGCAATGCTGCGACATACTATTGCTAGGCATGCCGGCGCAAGCCAAGAACTCGTACAGCATGAGATATTGCTTCTGCCAGTCCTAGGCCAATACATTACTGGCATGAAAATATTTTAATCCTTGTATCACCAATCTCCAGTGGTCTTAGGATGAAAAAGGAAAAAAGATTAAAGTAACAATATTTAGAAACAAGTCGAAAAACTTGAACCTTCATGACAACACTTGTTTTTGTGTGGTGACTTATGGAGCAAACAAGGTTTTAATCTACTAGTTTTTTTTTTTTTAAAAAAAGCAAATATGGCCATTGAAACTGTCTATCATGAATATGATTGGTTACAACAGTAACCATCTAAAAGAAAATTCCCATGGTCATCTCATATCAGCATATGGTCATTTTCTTAAATGTCAATGGCATTATTAGAATTCTTGCCAAATCTTTTCTTCATCATTGCTTTGATTATTTACCTTGTAAGAAGTTGTTATGAAATTTTCACTTCTACCCTTTTAGAAATCTACCTTAGAGGCAGACATTGTATTACTAATCTACTTCATGATTTATTACGATCAAATCTTAAATCCAACATTGTCACATCACCCATACAGCTGTTAGAGTGGGTGAAACTGGTCAGTTCTTAAAGAGGAGAGTTGCAGTAATATCTGCATAAAATGATGAGTGAATCAAACATTGAATGCGATGGATGAGGACTCTTAAAGTAGCCATTTGATCACAAAAGCTTAAGCTGACATAGAATGGGTCAACGATGTAAATCAGGCTTATCAACCCCCCTTTTGGATCACGTACATAGAGGACAAATAGTCAAGACAACAACTAGAATGAGTCAAGATGATAACCATCTAAATTACATAAATAGCTGACCTAGATGGAGTTGGGTTCATGACCTCCAACAACATAAAATCTGATACTATGTTAACTAACCACTTGATGCTAAAAGCTTAATTAGGAAATGAGTTAAATGACGTATGTCCAGCTCAACACACGTCCTCTCATACAGTGCGGACAACAAATGTGGAGGGTAAACAAATCAAGACAACAACTCAAGCAATTTAAGATGACAATCAGCTATGTTACTTGGACTTAGGTTTGTGCCAGGTGAGGGTGTGTGTCAAATTATTGAATCCATTCAATGTCTAAGAATTCTTTTACGGAGCCATCTTCATGTATCATGCCAATTTCCATGCTTAAGTACCAAGCGCTGATACTTTGGCCTAAATTGAAGGGTCCAGGTAATGCAGCATCCAAGGTTTTAAATCCTATGCGATGAGGCTATTCCAGTTTTGCCATGGAATTGCATGTGCCACCACCATCCTGTCCTATCCCGATACTTAGGACAGGGGCTGTCACAAGACACGCCGATTGGGATGCTGATAGAACAGTCCTATCCTAACACATGGGATGGTACCCTATCTTAGTATCCCACGAGACATCCCACTGGGACTTGAATCCTTGGTAGCATCCAAGTTAATTAAATAAATAATCGATACAATCACAAATTATCAAAATGCACAGAAAATTCTTACCTGCTCTCTATGTTTTTTCCAATTAGGTTTTGTTTCTAGTTGTAGGGGGGACTGGAGAGAATTGATTGTTGTCTAAGCATAGAACAGCTAGTGCTTTGAACAATGAATTACTATGGTTATTCAAGAGTGCTATGATGATGATACTGTTGCAAGGTTCACCAAATTAGTGGAAAATCTTTTTGTGACTTCTGTTTGTAGAACTTTTCTCAATGCGGACAACACAAAACATAATTTTGTAGCTATTCTGAATGCTATTACAGTTTCCAATGTGATTCCTATGATATTATTATGTATTTTTCTTCTTGAATTTAATGCTTCAATGATTTATCTTACTTTTCTCCTGAAAAAATGTTTAAGTGCAAATATTGACCTATCTCAGAGGATCCTTATTTGTATTTATTATGGTAAAGCTAGCTTTCTAGTTAAGCAGTTGGTATTTTACATACAAAGGTTGGTCCCTTATATTAAGGACTAAAATACTCTGTCATCTGAGAAATAGAATGAGAAAATATACATACATTAAGGATTATCTGATAGAGTGATGCTATATTGAAATTTGGGTGCGCTATGATTCATACATGATGATCAGAATGCCATGTCTTCATAAAATTATGCTATGGTTATCTGTAAGAAAGACTGTTATAGAAAAGAATTTCTTTAGCTGCTATTATTTATTATCATATGTGGATGTGGGATGTTTCATTGTTTTGTGCAGTAATTTGTAGAATTATGTGTGTACAGCCTCTTTTTTCAAGTGCAACTAACTTTATCATCCATGGCAAATAAAACAGGATGAGAAGGAGATACAAACGACAGCATTCAAGCAATATCGTGTGTTGCGTTCTGCTACTGCATTTAGATATGGCTACAAACTTGTTGTAATATCTCCTTATTCCTAATAGATGAAACATTGGTTTTGGTGGCCTTTAGATTGAATAGAACGTTGTTACCATTACTTTTACCATCACTATTCTAATTCGTCAGCTTATTTCTTGTCACATGCAGGAAATAACAATTTGAGAGCTGCCATTTCTACGAATGATGTTATTGAAGTATGTTTGTCATTTTATTTTGTCTTAGTTCCTGCTCTTTTTTATGAGAATTATATCAATGTCTATCTTTATATATATGTATGTATGTATGTGTGTCTGTATGTATGTGTGTATGTGTGTGTGTGTGAGTATGTGTGCGTGTGTGTATGCATTAAAAATTTACTTTTGGTCTGTATGATAATCTGTGAACTGCAAAACTTTTGGTCTGTATGATAATCTGTGAACTGCAAATCCAACTCACTTAAGTTCCAGAATTTGATAAATGGTTTAGTATTATGTGATAAATAAAAGCTTTCATATTAGTGCCAAACGTAGAGATATGATGATGATGGTACTATAAGTTGATAATACGAAGTGCCTAAAATTGTCATGAAGTGTCCAAGTGTCAGACATGTTGAAGCACCCAACATTTGAAGTGTCCAGGTAACACTTTCATGGCTCAAAGTGGCATAAGGAATAGAAATTAAAGTGCAAGAGGGATTGCGGGTCTTGAAGGGGTTCAATGCCATAATTTCCATAATTCCTACTTCGATGTTCTGGTCAGTGATCAAGTAATATGATATTCCTGAATTGTTTGTTTGTCCACATGGGTAGCAAGGTTTTCTTGGATGGGATTGTGCTTTCGTGATGAATTGACTGAGCATTTATTGTTCAAGTCTTCTGCTAAGGTAACAAAAATAACCCTTATTCTTGAAGTAGAAGGCATGTGAGACTCAACATGTCAGAGTGTATGTATATTGGCCGAACTCAAGCAAAAAGTTGACCGGTTTGGACTATTTGTTGGTCATGTATTTGAGGAAGAAACTTGTACATTTAAGGATAATGTCACCTTAATATACCTGTCAAATAGGTAATTTGGTAGCTTATACATTTTGATTCTTTAAGACTCCCTTACCTACCAGTTGGAGATTTATGTAAGAAACCCCATGTTTTTTGCTTTTATTATACTATTCATTCAGCTTTTGCCATATTAGTTTACCATTTGTTCTAAAAGATCCTCATTCACAAACCACTTTCATGAGTTGAGGGCTCGAAATCTTTCCCCTCATCATAACTCTACATATTGCACTGTAAATATTGCATCATGCAACTACAATTTGATAGGAATCGATTAAAACATTTTAGATGGTCGCATCAAGTTTGATGGCAATGTCAATTACAACATTTGAGGTCATTGAGAGAGGGACAACAAAAAGACCAGGTAAGAATTACTTAGATCGGTGTAAGAAGTGAGGTATAGTAGCAAGAACAAAGGAGCAGCCAATGAAGCTTTACAGATACAAAGAAGATGAATCTTGAAAAGTCGAGGTGAACCTAGAAAAATTGGTGACTATTGCCTTATATAGAAAAGGTGAAAGAAAAGGAGCCTCTTCCTTCATTCAATCATTTACAAGCAAGGAAAATCTGGAAACTCCTTTGGATGATTTAGCTCAAATAGGTTTGTTAGCTAGTTTTGACCTTTAATGAGCTCAGTTTGCTAGTGTGTACCTTATAGTACCGGTGCAGAATCGGATGGTTCGTAGGTTAAATTTGATATATGAACCAAACCAATCTATACCGGTTGGAACTGAGTGGAATGGTTTTGTACTGCCAGGCACCCACATATACTGCCCAGTGTCAGGCAGTACTATGGCTGGCGGTGAGAAAAATGTTGGGAGCCTATGTCCATACAGGGTGTATAATGTATTGTACCAAACTGGTAATGAGCCAATAAAGTTCTGGTATTGGTTTTGCAGACCTTGATGAGCACACTGTCAATTGTTATTAAAATAATAAAAAATATTAAAGGTTTTGAATTCTGAAGCAAATCCATCATTTTAATTTATTGGCTTGATGATTTTATTTTCACTATGATAACACAAGCTTACTAAATACTAATGTATTTAGCTTACTAATATACATTTAACAAATATATTTTATTTAGCAATATGAGACACAATTGAACATGCTGCATAATTTGCTTGTGCTAATCTATTAATTTAGCAATGCTTCATCTCAATTAACGAGCCTGGCTAATTCAGCTGTTCAACACCCCTAATCATGCATGAACATGAAGTATCCCTTCAAGTGGATATGTAGACATAGAAATCCGGCATTGCCAAGTTATAATCTGACAGTAGTCAGGAAGATATTTCTGCCATTAACCCAGCCTCTAGGATCAGTCAACAATGGGAAACAATGGTCATAGGAGCCTGACAACCCTGCTAAAATTTGGCTGTGCTGCATCAGCCTATTACTACTCAAAGGCCGACAAGGCCTCTTTAATGGCACTAGTAGAGTCAATTGTGCAGGAGAATCCATGATTTGGGACAGTGAAATATTGGGGTAGTGATACCAAACAAAATGGAAGAAATAAATGTTCCATTAATTTAGGACTATACCAAGATACATAAGATATGATACTGTAAGGAGTAAGGAATAATACGTGAAAGTATATAATTAGTCAGGCAGTGTATTTAGTTGCTTGATGTAACCATCAATTCCTAACAGAAATATGTATCTGTATTCATATTGTTTGGGGTGGTTGAAGTACAATCATGCGGAGTATCTTCAGCTGTAAACTCATGACTGCCTTCTTTTTTCCATTGGATGAGTTTAGTCAGCTGTAAACTCATGACTGCCTTCTTTTTCCATTGGATGAGTTTAGGCATAAGAAATTTGCATTTTAGGAACACTCTTGAAAATTTATATTCAACCACTTTTTTCATCATTTACTGAAAAATGCAGAGATCAGCCCTGTGACCATGAAATTTAGGTTACATGTCACATGTGCTGAACCGGAGTTTACCATTCTGTAATTGGTTGATCTAGAGAGTTAACATGCAGCTGCATTGATTTCATGACTGCACAGTTTGCTGGTACATCAATTTTGTCTTGAATTAAATTTATGTTTTTAATTTAATTTGCATTTTATGCTTTTCATTTTCCCAGATACTATTAAGATTTATAAGGCAATTTCCAATAAAGCTATTCCTTTCAGCTTCCAACACAGGAGGAGCTTAAAACTGTTCTTGATAAGGTGAAGGACTTTGTTGGCAATGCTGCTGGTGGTGCCAAAGAATCATTTGGGAAGCTTACTGCATTAGGTTCACCGTCAAATGAAGAATCAGAATCGAGATCCGAGTGAGTTTCAGTGCTAACTGAAAACAGTGTTGTCGTTTTTCTTGAAAGGACAAGCAAATTAGTTAGCTTCCTTTTTGCTGTTAGAAACCTAGTAACTGCCAGCATATAGTGCATGGTACTCTTGCTTATGGGTAAACTGCTACCATGCTGAGAATTGAGAAAACATGGTATTCCTACAATATTTTTTACCACATTTAGCATTGTAGAAGTGCTGATCATAATCTCTTTCCAGTATCATCCTTTTGCAATCATGAGCAGTTTTATCCATCAGGCTTGCCATTTCCTTGGAGAATTAAAACTATGTCTGGAATGATCCATAACATTCTTACTTTTGTGCTATTGTAGGGTAAAGAGCTGATGTTATGGTCTTCTCAACGACAGGAATGAGGACAACTAAGGTCTCTGATTAAGTAGCTGCTTTAGATTTGTTATGACTTACAAAATTCTGTATAGGACTTGCGGGATTGGGGGGAGACTGGAAAACTGTGTGAGCTTTTGTATATTTCTTGATATTTCAAATGGAATTGGCAGATATTTTCCATCTTTTCCTTTCTCATCAAAGTGCTTATGGGGTGACTTGTGTGGTTATGCTTCTAGAGAATTCAAGAACATCTAGGTCTGATGGAACTAGAGCTCAGGGGTTATGACTTGATTCATTGCATCATTTCTAATGAGCAGTTTGCTTTTATTCATGGCGAACACTGAATACCATAATATGATGGCTTGGGAATTACTTCCTTTCCTAGAAACTGAAAAAGGAGTACCAAGAGGACTATAATGGGAGTAGGAGCATTGTGGCAAGCAAAATATATTGGAGGGTAAAAATGGAGTCTTCATTATTCTTCTATGTCATGTTAACCAAACTATTTTTACAGGCAGAAATGCTTTCTGAAGATATGGTGGTTATTCATCACCTCTGATCTTCGAATATGAGACACGTTAATTGGAAAGATGGGTGCCAATTAGTGGAGCTACCAGTTGGTGGTATTTAGGTAGAAAATAAGTTTTCACTTTCTGTTGAAAGGAATCTTTTCATTCATGAGGATTGGGGAAAATGGAGCAATGCCTTTGAACAATCATCTTTGCTGGTCGATAAGCTCAATAATCTTGAGCGCCAGGTATGCTCTTAAAATAAGGTGAGATCACTAACATTACAAACATCATAATCGGGGCTTATCCAATCTAGAAATCTCCTTCACATCTACTGGTACTTTAGGTTAAGCTCCGATGAAAATCTTAGCAGTTTTAAAGGTTTAAATATATTTTGAGTAGATATTTTATCCATCTTAACAAAGACTAACTGTTCTATTCATGCAACATGGCTATGATTTAAGATGAGTTGTTGTAGTGCAGACTTTGATAAATGTAACTATGTTAACGTGGTGAAATGCAGCTAAGCAATGAATTGAGGTTCATGGGTAAGAAATTGATTAGGAGGCCAGACAAGCTCCAAGTCTTTGGTTTATGTGACTTTTTAGGCAGTTGAATTATTCTTTGGAAGGTTTATTGAGTATTCTTAAAGCTTCACAAACAAACTTTACTCAAATTCTAATTAGCCGATACTTGCAACGAGTGATCCAGATCTTGCAAGAAAGCAGGCGAAGTAAATCTGTTAGACTTCACTTTTACAGAGACAGAATAGCTGTGGAGGCTGTTCTGGTGGAAAGGCTTTTTTGGTTCTGAGAAATGGCTTAATGAACTACACGGTTTCTTCAAGTCTTCTCACAGACGACAAGCTTATAACCAGTGAAGCAAATTTTGCACAATAAAAGGAAAGAATAAAACCAGGGATGTAAATTATAATTATTGATCATACGCATGAACATACAAATATGAAGGGAACAAATTGCTTTCAAGTTAAGAGGGTTGCATTGTTGCCATCTGGGAAAAACTCAAAGAATTGTCCTCCTCTCATCATATACAAGTTGTATGTATAATGTATTGCACCTGAGGTAAGTTCTGTTTCTTTATATATATATATATATATAAAGGGAAACATGAAGCAAATCAAAATTGAGAACAGAAAAAGAACCACTAACAAAAGATCCTCTGAATTGCACAATGGAATATGCTTTGAACATCTGTCCTCGAACACCCCTTGTTTTGGTGTTAAAGTACCTGCTGGTCCTCTTTCAATTCGGTGTAATTAGTACCTTAAACTAATTACTGAAATATCTGAAATTATAGAAATAGAAGAAAGCAACCAGAGCTTCAAAGATTCTTAGATCCATGGAAAGAAACTTTTCATAAACCAAAAAGGTATGCGTGAAGAATCTCGAACAATACATCTCTGCAATAATCAAAGCAAAATCAAGATGCATTTTTTTTTTTGGTAAGAAACTGCTGAATATCAATTATACAAGTAATAGATACAATAATTTGTTACAATGAAATAAGGTTTGCCGCAGAAGGGCAAAATTCTCACAAGCTGTAAGTAGAAAGCTAATATTACAGTGAGATCCGATATAAACAAAAGGAGACTGTGAACCACATAGCCCAGCACTGAGAAGAACCTGAAGCAAATGCAGAGAAAAGGTATCAGGTGTGATAGCATTGGAATCCACTGTGAAGAAGTAAGCCTTGACATCTGAATGGAAGTATTGAAGCAACCAAATCCTTCCCAGCAATAGCCGATTGTAGAAGAAATGAAAGTAAACAGGAGATATAGGAAGAGCGATTAAGCGATTCTCGTAACTGAGTTAGCCCTCCATCCAAGTTGTTCAGCATAAAGGTCAAGTAGACTGTAGTGGAATGCCCCTGAGCATCAGAAGGAGCATAGAGCAAGGAGTATAGAGTGAAGAAAGTAGCAATCATCACAACCTCAGCACCACATAGCAGCAAAGATGGACAACCGTCGGTATCATAACCCTGCAGAGATAAATTGAAAGCAAGACAGCGTATGTTGAAGTCTTGCCAGGTAATGCATGATGTAATAGGAGCAGATCACTTAATTCCTTTATTGTTGCGGTCATGGCTCAAGAGATGGCCACACGGGAGAGATAAAAAAATTTCAAATTATAAGTCATACTTTCTATTTTCACAGACGGCGTTAATGTTATGATCATGGGTTAAAAGATCAAATGGCT
Organism: Elaeis oleifera; assembly: GCA_000441515.1. NCBI lineage: Eukaryota > Viridiplantae > Streptophyta > Magnoliopsida > Arecales > Arecaceae > Elaeis > Elaeis oleifera. The sequence continues at coordinate 309,002 of KE504761.1, read as the reverse complement.
CGGTTGACTCCGTCCCCGCATGTGGGAAGTATTATCCGTTTTGATCTCTGACACTGTCGCATGAAATCTCAGAGTTTTATCTTTTAAAAGATACCTCACGAGGGAGAGAAAGTTCCATTCCATATAAACCATGCTCTCTTTTGACTCAATATAGAATTAAAGAGGTTCTCTTTATACTACAACAATTCTTATATTTCTCGGAGAAAGACAGTCCCCACACAATCATCCAGAAATACTTATGAACACCCGAAGTTATTAAATCTATTTCATAATCTTCCTTCAAACCTCCTTGCAAAAACAGAATGTGTTGCTTGAGAATGTAAAACAAATAGGAGAGATTTGTCAAATTATAGTCCGAGTCTTTTCCGCCGATTACAAAAGATGTTCTCTTACGTTATCCACTTCCGTCAAAGACGAATTTTTTTCCCAATCTATGTAGCTAGAGAACAAAATATTGTTTGACAACACCCTTTTGTCCACACAGCCAGGGGAGTATCATCCATTGATGTATAAGGAGGCGTTGTATGTTTTGAAGCCATATTTCAAATGCAGACTCTACAACCATCTTTTGATTGTTCACACGATAACAAAGAACCCTTGCGGCACCTTAAAGGGTAGTACTGTTGACCCATTCTCCCAATGGGCAATCTCCCTTGTCAATAACCCTTGAGCTCTGATCAAATTCGTCTGTCCCTTTGGATGTTGCTGATAAAATAGGAGGAAAGAAAACACCTGTTCATCATCTGAATGGCCTACATTCACCTCAAAATATTGAAATCCATCGAATATAACAGATCCATAAGCATCAGCTTGTAGGAGAAGCTTGCATTGGTTGTCATGGATATCATAATAAGCCCACGTAGAATCCCCCTACAGCACATTGAACAAGCCATAAAATCTGCAACTTCGATTCGCCTCTTGAAAAATGTGAGAAATCTTATAGAAATTCACAATTGATCTCCAAAGTATTAGATCCTTAACATGAGGAATGTGATTAAATAACTATAACGAGGGGTTTCTTAATCAAGACACAACAGTTGTCGAATCCTCTTCTACCCAAATATGGGTGGCTTTTGGTATCAAAATAGCAGCCCGGATACTAGACCAGGTAGCTAGCAATTCCACAAAGAGAACAGAAACATGGGGAAGCAACTTACCTTTAGCTTGTAGTACTAAAGTATCATAGTTCCTGATAACATAGTTGGCAGCCGCCCGAACTGATGCATCAAAATTGATTTTGATAACCCCTACAAGAGGGGTAGCCAAGAATCTAATCGAGGTTCACAAAAGGATAAATCCTTTGTAATTGACTATCCTAGTGTTGGCACGAGATTTGAAAACATAGCAAATGCAAGCAGCCATAATTTTTAGTGAAAACCATCATTTTGCGCAAAAGATGAGCAACCATCATGCGGTTATTATTCAAGATTCATTTATTACGAGCCTACCATAGCAACCAAGCTGCATATGCCAAGAATGACCTCTATTCCATCACTATCAGACTATTCGAAAGATGTTCAATTAAAATCGGCAACGAAATAGGGCAGAAATTTTCTCAATACATATAACTTAGTTGCTGCCAACACAATTAAGCATAACAGTAGTGAATAATAGAGTAAGCACAATCCTCCATCTGATTAATACGGAGATCATATAATTGATCAATGGTAGGTATAATATTTCAATAGGCCAATACCTCTTTGCAAGGCAAGCGATTCCAAGCAAGTCTCCAAAGAAAAATTTTAACACACAAAGGCACTTTAAGAGACCAAATCCAAGCACAATTAATCTATAGATTTTGAAAGTTGGTAGCAAAAGATAGCCGTTTCATGTCTTGCAATGATACACGCATTAATTTTGAGGAACCCCAAACCGGCCGATCCTCCCAAACACCTTGAGATAAGAGAATGGTACTAATAAGCTTGAGAAGATCAAACGGAAAGTATGAAGCAAGACACTGCAAATCCCAAGTTCTACCAACAGTAATAAATTCAGAGACATGATGATTTAATAGTTAAAGTTTGAAGCATCCAAATGATAGTTATCGAAATTATACTATCGAGAATCCCTTTGTTCATCCTCCTTGAACTCATAACCTTGACAATTTCTTGCAATTAGGATCAATGGTTGTCGCTTCCTGGTAGCCAGTCCAAAAATCTCACTCATGTCAACATCATCAGCACCAACACCAGGTGGCAGCTCCCAATCAAAATGATACAGAAGCTTAGAGAGTGTAGTTTCTACAGTGGCCAACCCAAAGAATAACCAGGACAGCCTCTCCTCCCTCCTCCAAATGGCAACAGCTTGAAATCCTGCTGCCCCTTGAAGTCGATATCGATGCCGTCAAACCTTTCAGGGTTGAAGTCCAGAGGATTCTGCCATGTCTGAGTGTCCCTACCAATTGCATAAGCATTAACCAATACTCTTGTTTTGGCAGGGATCTCAAAGCCATCAATGACACATGCCTTGATGGATTCTCTTGGAACTAGAAGAGGAGCTGGTGGGTGCAATCGCAGGGTCTCCTTTATTACAGCCCTCATGTAGTCAAATTGATCAATGTCATTCTCCTCTACAATTCCTTTGCTTCCAACAATCCCTCTTACCTCCTCCTGTGCTTTCTTCATTACTTGAGGATGCCTGGCTAGCTCTGTCATCACCCATTCAAGAGTTGCTGAGGTTGTATCAGTTCCAGCAACAAACATATCCTGATTTGAAAGTTCAAAAGTGAAATAAGGTGAAGCTTTAAATTGAATATTTTCCATTCTCACAAAATGATATAAAAGCAACTAGTTGATAAGAAGTGGTATCAATCTTATGCTGGTAAATATTGACATAGAGTGTTTAGTAAATTCTGCAAAATTGTCTACTGTATATAGGAGCATAGAAGAAAATGACTGCTTGTTATAAATACCAAGTCTGTGCCAATCTCTTCTTGCTATTGGAGGTGAACTTTTGGGAACTACATGAAGACTGAGGCATCGCAGATGCAACAAGCTTAAACCAAGTCACAAATTCAGCATCATAATCCTAAATCAAGGTGGAAGAACACATAAAACGGCTTATAGGAAAGCCATTAAGCTAATCACTTAATCAAAGCATTAGGCTTCATTTAATAGAAATTAGTGAACTAAATTATTATAAACTGGAATAGCATAATTCAGTTTAAGGAAATTTATTCTTCATTCTACAGTGTGCCTTTTGGGATGTGTCAGAAAACATGGGGTGAGAAAGCTAGACATTCAAGCTCGGCAAATGAAAATTGGGTCTCCCAGCACTATCCTTGCACCATATGCTAGAGCGCAAATATCACTCCACCATGCATGATATGACCAAGAAAGGTGCCCAAGGACTGAATTCTATGCTCAACTGTTGGGGTGCAGGATGCTTTGCTTCTGAGGGTTGAGCTAGAGAGGTCCAATCCTTGGATCATCGTAATTCACGTATTGTGCAATTATCATTATAGAATAAGGCAATACCAAATCTTGATCAGAATGGTACAATTCTTTAGAACTTCAAATATGGATAGAACTTGATTCCGAAAAAGATATCATTCTTCAATTCGACTGTTGATTGTACCAAATTCTGCTCTGTGAGTAGGAGTCCGCTCTGTTTGAGTAGCTCAGTGGAAAAGGATAGATCCAAGATAATAAGAAATAGCATCTCCTAATAGAGAGGGCAATGTTTACTTGATTTAACTTATTATTATTAAATTATCTATCTTATAAAATAGTGAGATATAGATATTAGGGAGAATTAGGTTTGCAGTCGGAATCAGAATTGGAATGGAAATCGGAATAAATTAGAATCGAAATCAAAATAGTCAAATAATGTTTAGTTCGTGATCAGAATCTGAATGGAACTTAGAAGAATGTAGGGATTAAGTTTTAAGTAGATTGAACCATTCTCATTTCATTCCGAAATTCGAATGGGACTTTTCCAACCAAACAGTTGAAATGGAAGTCATATATTTCTATTTTGATTTCAGATCCTAACTTTTCTAACCAAACATCTCTCAAATTTTTATCCTAACTCAACTTGTATAAGTTCCCATCCCAACCTAACCTTCAAAAAGGGAAAAAAAATCCATTCCACTGTGTGGCCTAGGAATACCGGTCAATTTACATGATAAGTGTTTCTACCAAAAAAAAATTCGCATGATAAGTGCGTGATCAATGTTCATGTAATGATAAAAGCACCAATTACTCCATGGCACGTGGCTTGCTCCCTCAATAAACTCAATCAACTGTTCTTCTCCAACACTACAAATTCATTGTCAAACGATAGCCTTCACTAAAGGTGAGAAAAACCGAACCTGAACCAATCAAATCGATGAAACCAAACTAAACGGCAGATTTGGTTTGACTTAAAATTTTATTCGATTCAATTTGTTAGTTTTGATATATAAAAATAAATTTGGATTGATTCAAATTTATCAGTAAATAAAATCATTCTCAAATCAAATCGGACTGACTTTAATAAAACGATGTCATTTTGATTAGAATGTTATTTATGTTGGAGTATTAATATATTAAAAATAATTATAAATTTATGGTGTTGTTTATCAATTTGATTTTATATTGATTAGCCATGAACCCTAAGTGATTTACTTATTAGATTATTTATTTTTTTGCAATATATTGAAGATCTTTATCTTAATCCTTAATGATAATGTTTGTTTAAAAATTTTATTTTATTGAGTGATAATATCTTATATTAATTTAAACTATTTTACTTGATAAATTTTTTGATGGTATTCTTGTCTAAAAAAAATAATTTTTATAAATTACAAAATAATAATAATAATAATATAAATTGATAAATTAAATCAAATCAGATTATTTAAATTATATTAATTTGATTTGATTTTAATTTTCTATTAATTTAATTAATTTTTAAAAATATTAAATTATTTAAGATTGATTCTATTTAGATTTGAGTGTGAAACTAATTCAAACCGGAAAATGCTCACCCTTAGCCTTCACGCTATAATAATTCACTACGTGCCAAACACGTCCCATTCAACACCCAAGTTTCGTGTTCCACGTGCCACCAACTGCTCCGTGCCCTGCTACAGCACGTCTCCAAATAAATAACTTAAATCCACGGTAGACCCCACCAAGTTGTTGCGTCCAGGAAATGGCATCCAAATGACGACAAATCCCAGATATAATAACAAACGGTCCAGATCGTTCGACATCAACATGTGAACGCTGGATGCAGCTACCGTATATAAAATTATATAAGCACAGCCGTACTAAACTATCCCGTACGCTTGCCGCATAATTGGAAAAAAAAAAGAAGGAAAGGAAACGAAAGAAGGGCCGAACCAGAACGAGTGCTTTGAGATTATCGTCGGTGATGGGAACCTCCAGATCCGGGGACTTCTGGATCCGGAGCAAGACATCCAAGAAGTCCTCCTCCTCGCGATCGGGTCCACCGATTCGACGTTGGTGATCGGCGATTATTCGTCGCAGACGGCGCTCAGATCGTCGCGGTTCTTCTCCAGCCGCCGCCGCAGGCCCGTCGCCGAGTTCACCCACTCCAACCCGGGGAAGAAATCGCCCACCGTGAACCCCGCGAACAGCGCCTGCCACCAAATTAACAACCCTTACAGCGACGTCGGTGGGCTCCACGATTTTATTTAGTAAAATTTAAACATGCAGGCTAGCCTCAGAGTAATATTTTATATAGTAAACAGCAGTCTAAGTCAAATAATGTATCTTTAATACACTAACAATTGGTTATTTTGACTATAAATTTCTTTCGTAAACATCTAATATTGATCATTAGATACATTTATCAAAAAATTTATTCTTAATTTTGCAATTAATTGTTATAATGTTGTAGTACAACATGCTGAATATTTCACGATTTATGATAATAATATAATTTTTACATAAGAAATATTTTACACAAGCTGCAAAATATGATTTTAAATCGAATAAATAGTTGAAAAAACATCATTTCAAAGACTAGGCATCATAACCGTTACAACGGGCCGGATAAATAACGGCCGGTATGTCCGTTACAATGGAAAAATCAAGGCCTTGCCTGCGACTCCACGAGCACCTCCGGCAGCCGGAACCCGGCGGCGGAGAAGCGCCGACCAAAGGCGACGCGGCAGAGCACGTCGTTAGCGAGGTTGAAGAACCTGGCGCTGAGATCGACGGCGTGGCTCCCACCGCCGCTGGAGGCCGTGGCGGACGAGGCGACGGAACGGAGGAGGCGATGGACCTCCTGTCGGCGGACGAGGCGGAAGGCGGCGACGCGGCGGGAGCGAGGAGCTCGGAGATGCAGAGGCGGCGGGCCTGGCGCCAGTAGGGACCGGCGGGGGAGAAGGTGACGTCGGAGCAGCCGAAGGAGAGGTATCGGGCGGAGAGGAGTTCGGGGCGGGAGGCGAGGGCGGCGTCGTGGGTCTTGAGGACCTCGCGGGCGAGCCACGGGGAGGAGACGACGACGAACGGGACGCGGCCGAGGCGGAGGGAGAGGATGGGGCCCAGCCGGCTGGAGAGGCGGGCGAGGGCGTGGTGGGGCATGGAGGTGAGGAGGTGGAGGTGGCCGATGAGTGGAAGGCCGGCGGCGATGGCGGGAGGCGGTCGCGGCGGCGGTGGGGGTGGTAGGAGAGGTAGAGGGTGGCGAGGAGGAGGAGGAGGAGGAGGAGGGAGAGGAAGGTGGTGGGATCCACTTCCATTTTTTCTTGATTTGTTTGGAGAGGGAGGTGACAATAAGAAACAGTGTGAAAGCCGAAGGCTCATAGTCCGCTCTTATGCACTCTCCCCATCAGTCATGTCAGCGTTGTTGAATTATTCCAATCCCCGGATATATATCTCAGGCTATATGTAACACTGTTTCTCACCGGAGCCAGTGAGAATATTCCATGGGTATCTACTAATCCAAGCCTTTTAAAATAGCGCATGGTAAACTCATTTAAACATGAAACAAGAAGAAGCAATATAGAAGTGTCTTGCACTTAAATTAGTACTGATCATAGAGTTAATAGAGCTCTTTTTATTTATTGGACAAAGCATGAGATATATTGCCTTTTAAGATACGAGTGTCTTTCTAAGATTTTTTATCTTATATATTGTAATCTTTAATATTGAAATAGTAAAAAATCTTGAACTATCTCTATCCATGATTTTTTTTTTGATTCAAAGTATTTTTCACGTAAATTCTGAATTTACATTGATCTTTATTTTCTTTGATATCTCTTTTATTTAACGCCTTGCAACAACAAACAAAATAAAGAAGAAATAGATTTCTTGGAAGAAGATGACATATAGGCATTTTACTTGCTAAATTGGATAAGGATAAGAAGAGAACATCTATTAAGATT
>KE504761.1:278154-294279 GCA_000441515.1 Elaeis oleifera | reverse complement strand
TCCCATCTAGAAAAACTTATTTTTTTCCTTCCTTTAACAAAAAAAAACTTCATATTTAAAAGAGAGTTCTCCATTGATAAACCAAACGAAACAAAAAAACTTCATATTGTAAACCAAACGAAAGAAATTGCCAAAAGAGAGTTCTCCATTGATATTGGAAGCTTTAATTTATTTTATCGTTAACATTATATTCAAAAGTATTATCTGTGAAAAATTCAACTCCATAAAAAATACATACAAAACTCCAAAAATTGAAGATGTTTCTTCTCTAGCTTGATAAAAATCTTCAATATCATACAACAAAAATCGATGATTAGAAAGAGTCAAAATAGAAAGAAAGGAGTAGAAGGTGTTGAATTGTTGGAAATAGAATAAAGATAGAGAAAGAGAAGGATGAGGAAGGATTTGGCAAAGCTAAATAGAAAAAGGATGGATAGAGATAGGCCAGACTGTAGAGCAATAATGGAATGAGAGAGTTGTCACAACTAAGAATATATTTGGAACATTAGTGTTTGTTTTACTGAAGTTGCATAAAATATGTGATTTTTGTCTTTGCATTCACTAAGATAGTTTATATATATAAGAGTACAAAACTTCGGGGAATCGAATTTCCATGATTTTAGTGCAAAAAAATAAGCAATCACTGCATCAATTTATTGGAACAGCGACACTATTTTATAGACATACTTGAAAATTATCGATAATTTAAATTTATCTAGTATATTATAATCTTTTGCAGTTATTGATAACCTATTATCATATGATAAAAAAGTATTTAATGGACACTGTACAACTACGACATATAATTGACATGTGCTGCTAAAAGACAATGACACTTATTTTTCAAATAAAAAATCCTCCCACACATACTTCAATGAGTAGGATTTGACTTAGCACAGGACTTTTTTTGTGAAAAAAGACAACCGAAGTAATGCTATCGTTGAATTTCTTATATGAAATTTAAAGAAAAAAAGAACTTTCCACTATTAGAATGCCAAATTGCTGCTCTTCCTCCACCCTTCTCATGATCTTGTGAGCCAAATGCGGTTTGAGAGGGAAGGAAGGCATAGCAAACGAGGAGGGAGATGTTTGCTAAAAGGAGTCCATCAATGGCTGAATGGACGGCTAAAGCTCCTCCATCTCTCCCACTTTCTTCTTCGACCATCTCATCATGATAGTCCATAGAATTCTCGAATGGTCAGCATTCTTGTGATTCTTTTCTTTAGACTTTTTCTTTTACTTGATTCATGAAAATCTAAGCTTGATTCATGATTCTTAGTTTGATTTGTCTGAAAAAAAGGGTCTTGATTGGTTCACTTATTTAGCATTTTTTGATAGAAAAGGTTATTTTATGTAGAATGATATTTTGGATTCTATACTATTATTTTATTTTTCATACTTGCAAATTAAGAAATTGTAATTTCTATAATTCTCGTTAAGATTGTTATTGTTTGGAGGATAATGGATGGAAGTATGGGATATATATACATTCTTTCACTAATCCTTTTCTCTCTTTTTTTTTGATAAGGCAGTTTGTTCAAATAAGTCTTGTATGAATACAATCAAAAAATTAGAAATAAAATATCTCGAAGTTATCCTAGAACAACACCCCTACAGTCCAGAGAGTTTTTCCAGTGCGCTCAGCTACAAAAGATGATACCCAATCAGCCACCAAGTTTACCTCGCGAAAGACATGCCAGATAATTAGTGCAGTACACCCTCCCAGCAACCTTGCAGCATCATGCAAAAAGGGATGGGTGACTCTGCCATATCTCTACAGTCATATTACCACCATAGCCGAATCACCCTCTACAACAAGCTGGGTTGCCCATAAAATTCACCTGGCGAAAATGATCCCCGCCCAGTTCGCATGGAGCTCCGTCTTCGAGACTAAGGGTTTCAGGAGATGGTGTCCCCCAGCCACTACAAACGAAGAACCAGATCCCCGTATGACAAAATCAGCCCCACGAGACCTACCTCTGACACTCCCATCGAAGTTGACTTTCAGCTGCAATGGAGGAGGGGGCTCTTAGGGGATGAACACTTGATGGGTCGCTACATAAGTAGGGTGGGAGCTCCAGGTCTCTGAAGGCCTGGCCGTCACTTCGATGATCTTCGCTATTATAATCAAGGCTCTCTCAAAAATAATCCTTGCTGAAAACTATCTGAAATTGAAAATCAGATTGTTCTTGGCCAACCAAATGGGAAGAGCTAGGTAGACCACATGAAACCCTACCACCCTGGTCTGGTCGTCTCCGATGCTGTGCTGCAGGAACTTCAAAAAAATCTGAGTAGGATCCTCCACCTGTGTAACCTACAAATTCAACCCAGCTAAGGACTAGATTGCTATCGCTCTCGGACACCTGAAGAGAGTGCGCTCTATGATCTCCTCCTCAACCTCATAGCAAGGGCACTCCAACTAGATATCCATGTCTCGACCTCGTAAGAGAAATTTGGTAGGGAGCCGACACCATGCCACCTTCCAAAGAATAAGCTCATCTTTGGATGCACTCCAATCCTTCAAATCCATCCAAGATCTCTATGTCAACTAGCCTCACTCCGATAAATCTGGTAAAGATCTACCGTCACAACCCTTAGAGTACAGGGCGATCCCAAATCCTGACATCCAGATTACTAAAGATGAGAGTCGCAAAGGATAACACCCACTCTCTCAGCTGTCCGCCAAGTAGCCGAGGCACTATTGCCAGATCCCACCCCACCATTAGTATGGCGAAGATCAACCACTCTCACAGCCGTCACCTCTACACTACCGAAGGTTGGCTACTGCAGAACGGTAGATCTCCAATGCAAATATCATGAAGGATCCTCACACTATACCCTTCTCCCAATAACCATCTCATCTGGGAGAGGACATCAAGTGCACAAGCGTAGATCTCTCGCATAAAAGGAGGTGCCACGCCTCGGATAGGCCTCACCCCTATCAGACAACGGACCATACCTGACCAGTATGATGGAGGTCCATAGAGAATCCGAATTGAGAAGAAACGAAGCTACATACCTCACAATCAAGGCCTCTCTCCTTGTAGCTAAGGAAGGAATGCCCAGACCACCCTCCTATCGAGGTTGGCAAACCACATCCCAAGCAAGCAAGTTAATCCCTTCCTCTCCTCTCAGATAGGAACCTCATAAAAATCTATGAAAGTGTCGATCCAACCTCACCACCATGAGTTTAGGAATAATTGTATGTGAAAGTAAGTAAATAGGAATAGAACTCAGAACGGACCTCACCAGGATAACTCACTCCATCATGGATAGTGCACGGGCCTACCATCCCTCCAACCACTCTTGAAATGTCATCCGCTCTACTTCCACACACTCCATCCTCCTCAGTCTGTGCCCGATGATAGGGATGTCCAGATACAGTAAGGTCCCACTGTACTCGTCAATCCCAAGAATATCCTTGATCATAAGCCATAGCTGGCCGGTGTCCTCAGACTAAACACCATCACTGATTTAAGAAGGTTGACTCTCTGACCCAACACCGCATAATACTCCTCTAAAATCCTTCAGAGGCCAATCGCATTTCGGATAAAAGCCCTGTCAAGCAGCAAGCAATCATCTATGAAGGGGAGATGCGAGATCGATTGGGCTTAGGGTGTTGGCAAATAGGGATCTAAGATCGGCTCCTAGATTGCAGCATGAATAGCTCACGAAAGAGTGTTAGCACATATAATAAATAGATATAGGGATAGAGGACAACCTTGGCACAGTCTGACCCTAGAATAGAAAAATCTGAAAGTGTCCCATTGAAAAGATGGCAAAGAAAGGTCTCTGAACACAAGCTAATATCCAGCCAATCCAGGTGGGTGGAAGCCAAAATCCATTAAGACTCTCTCCAGAAATTTCAGCTCATATGATCATAAGCTCGTTCCATATCAAGCTTAATCGCCATGAGCCCTCAACGGGGAGTAGCTCACCGAAGGTTGTGCATGAACTCCTGGACAATAAGAATATTATTGGAGATACTGCATCTTCTTACAAACACTTTCTATTTTGGATAGATCAGTTGAGAAAGAATGGACTTCATCCTACACACCATTAGTTTAGCACAGATTTTATAAAGACTAGTACATAAGCTGATTGGCCCAAAGTGAATAGGCTCTGAGTTATATGACTTCTTCGGGATCTGAGCAACGAATGTTTGCTTCCAAGCACCTGGCATCTGACTAGTGGCAAAGAACTCCTACACCATCATAATAACCTTAGTCTGAATGATCAGCCAGTATCTCCTGAAGAAGAGCGAGGAAAAATCATTCGGGCCCGGGGCTTTATCCTCTGTCATGGTCCAAAGAGCCCTCCGTACCACTTCATAAAAAATATCCTCCACCAGATGCCTATTCTGTTGCTTCAAGACCACCACCCCAGGAGTGGGGTAGGCAGTCCAGTCCCCTCCCAATGGCACCATCCATCGGGATCTAAAAAATTGGACAACCTCCTATCTGATCTCCTCCTCAGTGGTCATCCACTGCCTGTTGTATCTCTAATCACCCTGATCTGATTCTTATATCGCTAGATGATAGTGGATTGATGAAAAAATCTCGTATTTCGATCCTCCTCTCTAATCCACTAGACTCGAGATTTCTATCTTCAGAAGATTTTTTGCTGCTGCAAAAGAGTATGATGAGTGGACAGTAAGCCCTTAAGTCAGTCAGCTCAACCTCCGTAAGACCTCCTTGGCGATCCTTCTACTTTTGGAGCTCTGAAATAGAGGCCTCAACCACCTTGAGCCATCTGAAAATGTCTCCACCTCGACTTTGTTCCATCTTAGCAAATACCTCCTCGTCAACTCTAGCTTCCTGATCACACGATACCTGACATCACTACGGACAAGCAACCTCCAAGTCTCCCTAACAATCTCCCAAAATCTGGGATAGGCCAGTTAAAACTTCTCAACCAAAATGGACTTCAGTAAGAAGAGGAGATGTCAGTGACCAACAACAATGGACAATGATCCGAAGCAATCCTCGGAAGGTGGTGAATGTGGTAGGCAGGATAGTACTAAACCCAGCTAATGGTAGCAAACATCCTATCGATCCTCTCCCACACCCGAGCAATCTCTATACGATTATTATATCAGGTACACCACTGCCCAATATAACCAAGATTCATCAGGCCAGTTGAGTGGCTAAACTCTCTAAATTCTCTGGGCCCCACATCATCCACAAAGGGTCGATCCCTCCTTTTATCCTCCGAGCCTATAATACAATTAAAGTCACCAACCACCATCGTAAGAATTTGTTGATTAATTAGGCTAGCCACCTTATGCCACACAATCTTTTTATCTCTATACTCAGTGCTGGCATACACAACAGACAAGAACCAAGTAACTTCATTTATGTTAGTGATAACTACACTAACATGTTGAGTACAATGGTGGAACACATCTACAGTAGTAATCCTGGTATGCTATATAACAATAATGCCCCCCGATAGACTAAGAATCTACATGATAGAATCTCCAATTTGCAGGGAAGCGGCAACGAGCACAAGCCACACTCAACCCTGATAATCTGGTCTCTATCAGAACATATATTTCTGGATCATGTTGTTAAACAAGCCTCCTGAAGGGGTGCAGAAAGAAGGCTTTCTCGCTCTCTGAACATTCTAGATAAGAGTCTTTATGAGTGTAGGTGGTGGGAGAGGTGTGAACACAGCGTAGACCTCCCTGATGACCCTGTATCATCTCCACTTCTCCCACTACCCTCGTTGCTGCTTTCCAGAGCCTTCACTGACCACAAGGCCTTTTTGAGTTGACCCACGACCTCCTTATGGCCCATATGCATTCCCACTTCCTCTCCACCCCCTCACCACTTCCATCTCATCGGTCCCCTTGATCTAACCCAGCCGAAAGGGCAACACTAGCATTCATCGACAACTCCGGCTCCAGTGCCGTCATGGCTTATTGCCACCCCCATCCCTCACCGCATGCCAGCTGCCGGCCTGCCCAGGCTCCATCCCACATGGATCCCCCTCCTTACCCCCAACTCCGCTGCCATCGGAGATGCTCCCCTCCATCAAGGACCCCCATTGGTGAAGCTCAAAGTGCTTTTTTTTGGATTAGAAGTTTTCTATACCAGAGAAGTCATAGGAGCTGAAGTGGAGCCCTTCTCTCCACTCTTGGGACTGCAACGAGATCCATCATGCTACCCAGCTCCCAAAACACCATCCCGACCCTCATCATTGCCTTGAGCTAGGCCTGGTTTGCATTTCGGGCCAGACTCCTAGTCCATTTTAGCAAAAGTCCAGCAGCCTCTATCATATATTGTCAGTTGGGCTTGGGCTGCCACCCACCTTCATAGCTTCCGGACCCAGGTCCAACTCAGTTAACACAGTAAATGCCGATCCGATCTCACATGTTTCGACTTGGTTGGCATTTCGTTCACCCCTTGTCTTTTTCAGTGACCATCATCGGGCTACCTTGGTCGGCTTTTGCCAACCATCGAAGTTCGGTGGAGATCCCGGAGAGCTCTCCATTGGTCGAGGAGAGCAAGGACGTGATGCGAAGGAACATGGGGTCGAGGAGTTCAAATTTGATCTTCCCACTTCTAAGGGCTTCATTGGAACCCTAGCCGACCGTGGCATCTGAATCCGGTAGGTTGCCATCCATAGACCCATCCGTGGATGAATGATGGTAGGCTCTTCGTCACTCAATGTCACCTCCTCCACCACCATCGGAGAAGTCATGAAATTTTCTGACTGTAACACCCAACTGCCATTCTTCTTCCTCTCTGATGGGAAGGTGCAGTTTTCATCAATATGACCCATCCGGTCACAGTAGTAGCATATGGTGGGAATATTCTCGTATACGAAGGCTTGCCAAAAAACTCATTGATCTCTTTGGATTAGAACACTCAGCTTGAAAGGTTCACTCGCATCGAGCTCCACTCAGAACCTTGCAAACCCCACTTTTTGGTAGTGGCGAACTCATCCACCTCTCTAGAATGATGTCAATGCATTAAATTTTTACAGATTAATATCTGTTCTTGAATTAGTGTATATGATATTAACTTTTGTCACATTATGTGAGGAAGATGATGCTAGGCATCCCTAGTGTATGAGATGTGACTATTGTGTCATTATTTCATTAGTATTATATTTTGAATATATTTTAATTATCAATTATGTAAAGATGGTTGATCATGGAATGGTCCTTTGTGGTAATTAGAGCTGCGAGACTGGTTGGTTGACATCATAGATGAGCTGATTAGTATTTATTAAAGATTTTCTTTAATTTTATAGTTACATAAGATAAATTAATATTTCAAGTTGATCTCCCATCATCGTGCTCCATCCTTGAAGGGATATTCGTACTCTGCTTCATCTCTCATGCAAAGGTTTGTTAATTCCAAATTTTTCTGCAAATCAAATTGAACATTCATTATTATCTATATTTCTCCTTCTAACTCTTGCAATCATATAACTTTTTAACTTTGATCAATCATCCAATGGCTGACCACTAGATATATATTCTCCTTTACTTCTATATTTTATAAATTTTAGATGGCCCATTCGGTCTCCTTTTGAAGAAGATTGAGATTGAGTATCAATGATTGCACCCTTTATGAGTTATTCTCTCTCTCCCCATCAGTCGATTTTCTTATGTGATTTCTATGTTGGATTTGACAAAATTAGCAAGAGAATAGCTATTGGGAGGAGTCTTGATTGAATATAATTAAATTTTGGCAATCAATCTCATGAATATATTGTTCATTATTATTCTTTCTAGCAGCTATAAGATCCTCATAGATAACCATGGTTTTTGCTAGAAAAATTTAAGGTTAGATATTGGCTATCCTATAGCCTTAGAAGTAACATAGAAGTCATTGTCATTGCAAATTTATGTAGAACTTTCTAAATTATTATTTAGTGAGAGATATGTTCGTTGATCTTGTACTCTCCAAAAATATCAGAAGGAATAAAGCACTTTTTTGCTATTTTGTTAATGTGTTCTGATCTTCTTCTCACCTCAGCACCCTCAAGCGATGTTATTTTAACTTATCAAGTTATATATTTAAACTTATAATAATTAATTTATATTTTTTATTACTTCATATTTGAATCCTTACGCACTATTACATATCCTATTTTTTTTCTTTGCTTATCATTCATCCACTAGAGCCACACATATATTAAAATATTCTTTTGTTTCATTTTTGTGATACACATTGTAGGTTAAGATGTGCATAAATTATTGATATTTTAAATTCATTTTCAATATGTATGTTATAAAAAATTAATAAAATATTTTATATTACAAATAGCAAAAAAATAAAGTTGCATCATGCTTCTTCCATTAAGATAAATGAGTCCTACTTTACAAGATTTATCTTTATAAACTATTGTCTGAAATACTATTTTTTATTGATTTTTCATATTATTGCATATGACTTTCTATTGGTAGAAATGAAATAGAATTATGATAAAGAATTCTAAAATTTTTTATCTTGATGTTGCACTAGAAATTCTTATAAACAATAGTCTAAATAAAGTTGCAGAAAAGAATATACTTAGAATATTTATTATGAAGGAAAAATGGATAATAAGCCTCCAATAAAGCTTAATGGATGATATAGGAGAACTAGAGATATTGTAGGAGTATATATATATTATATAGCCTTCAATTTTATAATTAACTTATTTAACTTAATATATCTTATAAATTATTTATTATTTTAAATATAAATTTATATAATGATGATTAAATATTTGACTTTTTTTTTTGCCAGTGGTGCTTGCTTAGGCATTGGATGAATTGCTTGGAGTTTCAGTTTCTTTTTTTCTTGTTTAATTTCTAATAAATTATATCAAGTAGTTTAGTTTATCATTTTAGTGGAGTATTTATACTTTTGCTTTAAGTATATAATTTATGTTTTTGATTTGATTATGTAACATACTTAATGTTTTCAAAAAGTATCATTAAGATAATTATTATTTTATTTAGATAGTTTGAGTTATATTTTTAATTTCATAGTTCTTGTTTTAGGATGTATCACTGTATAATTTATTGATGAATATAGGATATATGTTAACTACATTCTATACAAGTTGAATAAATGATGATAATCAATTATTAAAATAATTATTAATAGTATATAAAAATATTATAAAAATATATTCAAAAAATTAAACTATGAAGATATCCTAATATTTAAAAGTACCAGTAAATGTATCTTTTCAGATGACCATTATGATATAGATTTTGTTACAAATACTTTTCAACACCATTAATTAATCTTCAATGATATTTTGAAGTGCTACTATTTACTATATTCTTTTATTTTTCATTGTGTGGCATTTTTAGTGCCACTAAATTAATTAATGGCATCTAAGAAATATTGACTAATAATAAAAAAATACTACAAAAGAAAACTTTTACCAATATTCAAAATATATCACTAATTAATAATATTTTATCAATACTTTTGGATGCCACTAATCAACTTTCGCTGATATATTGAAGTGCCACTATTGGTTATATTCTCTTTTAACTTTTCTTTATGTGACATTTTTTTTCCTACCGCTAAAGAAATTTGTGGTAGTTTTAAAATATAAATAAATATTAAGAATATGCTGCTAAAAGAAGATCTTTAATGGCATATATGAAAGCATTGCTAATTAATCATCGATACAATTATTGACGACATTAAGTTGATATTATTATATACATGATATACATTATAGAAAATCTCTCTGATATTTTTTGATATTATCTGATATTCTTTTAATATTAGTTGAAAATCTACTTGGACATTCTTTAATAAATAATGTGATGTTAATCAAAAATCTTCTCTGATATTTTTTAATTCTTTCCATCAAGCTGGTGCATGAAGATCATAAATGCCTCACTTGTCTTTAAGAAAAGAAATAGATCGTTCACCAAAGATTTGGTAAAAATGTTGACAACTTAGTACTTGGTACATACAAAAAGGAAGTGTATTAAACCTGATTGTAAGTTCTTACAAATGATATAATAATCACTTTTAATATATTTAAAGACAAGATTGGATTAAGAAAGCAGGGGTATACTGGCCTTTTGAAGGCCGGCCTAATGGGCTAAGATCCATTCATTCATAAAAAACTAAATTTGCAGTAATATAAAGAGCAACTTGGTTATCATTAAATAAGAAAGTAGATAATGATAAGAGATACCAAAATCATGCCAAAAGGAATGTAACCATATAATCTCGCATGTAGTCATGGTCATGGCTCAATACTTAGCTTTAGTTAATATACAAAAGATAATAGATTGTTCTTATTCTTCCAAGAGATATGATTAGAAAAAAAATACAAAAATCTAAAATAGAATAATAAGTCATAGGATAACTTGTCCAATCACAAGTCAGGGTAAGCATTAAGCTTTAGATCAGTAGTCGAGAAAAGTAAAATGCCTTGGTCTGAAGACTTTTTCAAATAATGAAGAAAACAATAAGCGAGAATTACAACGTTTATGCATGAATTGGTTCAAAATGGTTATATGGAGTATCATGTCTAGTCATGTAATAGTGAGATAAATATGTCACCTGATAAAATGATAAAGAAGAAAGATCAGTAAGAAACTCACCATCAATGTTAGTAAGTTTAAAGTTTTGCTCCATAGATGATCTACTATTCTAGCACTTACAAAAGTCATAATCTTGAAGGAGATCAAGACATAATTGCGTTGATTGAGATAAATACCAAATGCTTGGATATTGGGCCATCTTAATCCAAAGAATATCTAAGATTACCAAGATCCTTAATCCAAAAGCATTGATGAAGAAAATTTTGATACACTGGATGGCCTTACTATCATTGCTGGTGATGACAATATTATCAACATATACAAGAATAAAGAGATACAAATTGATACAATGAAGATAAAATAAGAAATGATTAACCTGGGATTGAGTAAAATTTGCATCTAAAAAAGCAAATATTTGGTAAATCAATTCTGAAAAGCTTATTTAAGTCTAGAAGAAAGGGATATGCCTATTTTCTCATACAAATCATCTTGCAAAAATATATTCTAAACATCAAGCTGATAAAGTGAATAATTTTTAACAATAACTATGGTAAGTGAAACTTGTATGGTAACTTGAAATGACCATCTAGATCATAGTAATCATAACGGAAATAAATCTTACCATCACGAGAGCGATGTTGTTGATTTATTAATTGACAAAAGATGCATTGATGACCGTCATAGCCGATTGATCATGAATAGATATAAAAGCATGGAAGGAGTACTAATGTTTCTCTTGAATACGGACGAGAGGGGTCCATGAGAAATATTTGGCTTAGGACTATATTATAAGAATCATCTAAGACCACCAAGAATTGAATGTTTAATTGTTAAATATCAATAAATTCACTAAGTGCATCACCTGTGCAAGAAAGATGAAAACTATTTGCAGACAATTCATCCCATAGCCCTTTGAAAATAGTCTAGTAGGTTATGCAATTAGATCTATATTGTTTGTAATTTGAGATATTGTGCAAAGAATTACAAATATGCAAGGAGCTAGTATTTTATAGAAAAAATTGATCATGAAAATCTGTCCATCATGGACTTTCTCTGTCAAAATTACACAGCTAGCGATATTCTTGATAATATACTGATAATCCATGAAAGCATCATACTATTGCAGTATGACCATTGAAAAGATGTGGTGAATTAGTTGTTGGCTTGGGTAGGATTCTATTGATAATCCTCATTTGTTCTTGGCCTCAAGAGCTTTGTGTATGGCTCGACTCCATATGGATAGTTATTTTACTCAAAGGTGTGAAATTAGCACAATTCCTGGCTATCCGAGTGAAGAAATAGGATGATGAGAGCTTAGAGTCAGATGTGGAGATGCAGGAAGCTGAAGATATAGTAAATTAGTGTTTCTATTATCCTGGGAGATGGTAAAAGAAAAAATTAGGATCATGAGTTGATAAATGTCATAAGATTTTATAGCTCTGATATCATATTGTAGTTGGTAAAATATGTGATTTTTATCTTTGCATTCGATGGTGTATATAAGCAACATGTGATACATATTGTACCCATGATATACATTACAAAAGATCTCTCTGATATTTTTTGACACTCTCTAATATTCTTTGATATGATATCAATTAAAAATATTCTCTAATATTCTCTAATAACTAATATAGTATCAGTTAAAATCTTTCTTAATGTACTCTAATATGTTTAAAACTGTCAAATGATTATTTAGGTTATTGAAGATATGGCATCGTTCATAAGTCAGCTATGCATGGCTTTATAGCTTTCCTCCAAAACTATTATCACTCAAATAATTAAAAAATACCAATCTATTTCAAAGCTTGGTCAAATTATATTAAACGAATTAATTACGTATCTAAAATAATTTATGGATTATAGCAAATAAAATCACTTAATTTAGTCTAACTATCCAAGTTTCAAAGATCTATAAATGAGTTGATCCTTTTAGATTCTGGATCAAATTCATCTTGGCACTTGTATTATAATTTAGAGGTATAATCAAAACTTTGTACATCATATTGATAGCCTATTAATACATGCGGTCAAACTCTTTATATGTATTATGTATTAAACACAACACAAATAATATTTTTAGTGATGTAAATATTCATCTATTGATAAACTCTTACTCTAGTATCTATATACAGAATGAAATTTTCTTATTGAAGTTTTCTCTCATGCTTCCAATTTCACATCCTCATCATGTTACCAAATTAAGAAGATTATAAAAAGATAATATTTTGTATTTATTTATATGAGTTTCCTGATGGATAATGTGCACTTTAATGAAAAATATTTGGTGAAGTTCTATGGTTATAAGTGGTAGTCATGAAAAATAAACATATGATTATGTGATTAGTACTAATGATTTAAGTATTTTATTTATTTATACACTAGCAAAATAACTTATAATTTATCTAAATTGAAGCTTGACTAGCCAAATTTTTTTTTTGTCATTACCAATTTAATCTCAAGTTGCAAATCATTATGGACCCAAATTTAATTCTCAAATTAAGAAAGAATTTGTAAATTATGGTTAAATATTAGTTAATTGATAAGCCCTATAAATATACAATTTTGTGTGATTTACATGTATCTTGGATACCAAGGCAATGATATTATACAATCAACTGGTTTATTCCACTAGTTTTGACACTATTAGATATGATCCAGCAAGTATAAATAGATTTTGCTTTTTAATTATTCATACCCTTCTAATCTATAATTAAGCTTTCAAGATTCTTGCTCAATATTCATTCAAAGATTGAAAAGATGGAACCAAAAGCTTAAGGGTGACTAAGGCTGCAAGTGGATTAGGTTGACCCATGATCCAATCCGATCCAACCCACTTAAACCCAATCCAATCTATTTTAAAGGACCCATGGAGCCGGATCGAATTCTAAAATTAGATCCATTTAATTTTTGGATTGGATCTAGGTTCACTAATTTCAGATCCGATTTGACCTGAATTTAATATTAGATCTAACATGTAAATCATAGAGCAAATAGAATGGGATTCGAATTCCAAATGCACTTCTAACATTACTATTTGTTACATAATTTTGCTCAATTTGACTATGAAATTTTGAAAAATTGTATTTATGCTTAGATTGTTGGTCTCTATCAACTAATAGCATATTTGTGTTTATCTTGTACATGCTATCAAGGCAAAGACCATCAATCTATTTATTGTTATGATTTGTTTACTTGGATTATAAAATAAATATCATACCAAAAGTGAAAAGAATAGTTTAGTTGTCAAGAAAAGATAAAGATATTGTAGAGAATTAAATTTGATTTCGAGTTGGTTTCTGTATCCATTTTTTTACTTTGGATTATAGCTATATTTTAGTTAGTTTTTGATAGCAATGTATCAAAGTCATTATAACATTTGATAGCATCCGTTTATCTATGAAATTTTGTGCTAAAGTATTCTTAATTAATGTTTGAGCTCTAGTAGTTAAAAATTATGGATTGCTTATAAATTAATAGTCAAGATAAAATAATATTATTTTTTTGTCATAACTTCTCATATATTGGCTTATTATACAAATCGGGCCCGACTTGGATTTGGGTCTAGACCGGATCCAAATTTTTAGTTTGAGACCGAGTTATACATAGGCCTGACTCGATCCAAATGATCTAATGGGACAAAATTTTTGAGCATGAATCCAACCCGATCCTACCTAATCTTCTACTAGGTTGGATCTAGGTCCAACACTAGGACCCGATCAAGGAACTGGATCGTGTCGGGGTCACTCATGACTCGATCCGTTCCGACCCATTTGCACCCTTAGAGGGTGTTTGGTGATCCAATTAGGATCATCACGATGATCTAAGGTCAATGGTAATCCAAATCCTAGGGTGATCTAATCCCAAGTGATCTAAGATCACTATATTTGATTTGCCATAGTGCAATGATTAAAGATCTCCAGATATGTCTAAGCAACTTGTTTGGTATGCTATGAAAATTTAAGATCACCGATCATATAATACCAAAATATCTCTGACATATTTTAGATAAATTTTTTATATTATCTACTGAACAAGTTGACTAGCTATAACATTCACTTAAAAAGTGACACTTTAGTCAGAAACCGAAGATTGAAAAATATATAGTATTTACTAGATGCAACTGAAAATATGAACTTAATATTTGTTCGTCACCTAAATAATAAATTTGAAGTCATATGAAGAAGTCGACTGAATGGACACTCTAAAAAGATGTGTTTAGTACCTATACTTCTAATAGATTTCAGCAAATATCTTTTTTGGAGTGCCAGATCATTTTAAGTTCATACAATTAGGAACTCAAAGAAGTTTTAATATTTTTTGGCAAAAGTAGCCAGAGGCTATATATTAAATTTTAAAATAAAATCAAATAGATTTTTTCTCTTTGTAATAAGCACGATGAAAGAAAAAAAATTTCTTTCTTCCATGAAAATACGCTCCAAGTATTCACACTCGTTCCTTCTCTTCCATTGAGAAGATGCCTCAACTATCCATCCACGCATGCAGAAAATATTATGATAAAAAATAATTTTTTTTCTTGAAAGTCTCTCTCGATCGTGAGGATATTTTAGTAACATATTTTAATATAAAATCAACATGATGGAGTAATGTTAGATATCTATATCAAGAGCGGATTTTCTATCACCGTATTGTATTATGATTTGAAGAGTGAGCATAATTTGAAATCACCATCATATAGAATCATCATGATGTAACCAAATATGATGATCTCATCACCTCCATCCACATCATCCTTGATCTTAGATGGATCACCCCATACCAAATGCACCCCTAAAGAGGACCCTAGGGTGCCTAAATTAATGGCCAAGTAGGAAAGTTAAATACAGTTGAGAGAGTATATCAACAAAATCAAATCAAGTAAGTGATCTATAGGGAATTGAATTTTACATCTAAATAATCCTTTACCTACTGAAGTGACTCATATTTTTAGAGATGATTTGGTAGACGTTGTTGGAAGTATGCCCTAGAAGCCAATCTTGGCTGACATATTTTATATCACTAAGACATGATTTTGTACTTATTGGGTAGTTATGTTACCATTCTTGTCTATATATTCATGAATCATTCAAGGGATTAATAAGATGATGACATATATTCTCAAAGACTTGAGAATTGACGCATATGTCATTAATGGTTGATTCCTAAATTACTCTTGATCATAGGATCATCATGGGAATGATGATTGATCCGGATAGACCCGTGCACGGATCGCTTCCTTCGGATAGATAGATCTTGAGTCTGCAGTGTAGAGACACTGAAGTGAAAGTGCAGGTGGTTGTTAGAGAACAACTAGCACTGAGCGTGACCAACACGAGAAATCATATGGATATCTGCTTATTCGTTAGTGACTTTCTCGATGCTGTAGTTGTATGACTAGTCTTTTAATCTGAAATGACACTATTGCTCGCAGTGAGATTACTGAAATTTGATTGACACATCAATATGGGTCTCAAGGAGCCCTTGTAGTGGATATTGGTGACAGTTGGTCTATTATAGAAGTGGGATGTGCATCAAGATGGGATCTATCGATCCTAGCAGAAGGAGTAGTCCTATGAGATTTAAGAGACTAAGTCCTTAAGTCT
>KE504761.1:260170-271907 GCA_000441515.1 Elaeis oleifera | reverse complement strand
TTCTCTACTATGATATTTAAAAAATAAATTTTAAAATATATATGCATGCATCAAATCCTAAAATCCAACAGATGTTGCCTTCATCAGACGTTCTAGGTAGTTCTACACTTCATGGTATCTACCTTTTGCTTTTAGATAGGAAGTGTTGTTGTATATATATATTTATGTTTCTCTACTTAAAAACTTATTTGATAAAGTTCTAACTCATTCCTATACTAAAGGACAATAAACTTTAACTTTTTGAGTTGCTTTATCGTTACTTATTTATATCTAACCTGGTCTATGAGACAAAAAAAGATAAAAAGGCAACAAAACTTTATAACTACTAACTTTTTCATTTGCAAAAAGATAGTTCTTTTTAACAAACTTTCATGTCTGATAGTATCTACAACAACTTATGATGCAATATAAATATTTTTTTAATATCTGATATCCTAATAGTTATATATAAATAAAATATTTCTAAATTTTATAACTTTTTTAAAGATATTTATATTTTCAAAATAATATTTTGTTGAGCTTAGATGGATTGACATTTTTGCTCAAATCATGATTAAGCAAATCCACCAGTCTACTTGAGAACAATAATCAACTTGGCATCATATATCTCCTAAGATATGGGCTTATTAATTTGTATTTCTTATTTTCATAGGATGAGATTGAATAGTAATATAACAGGTTAAGGGCTTGTTTGGTTCGCGGAAAGAAAATTTTTTCATTTGAGTATTTATCCTGATAAGTTGATTGGTGGGAATATGATGTCTGGGAAGTGATTTTAACATATTTGGTTGATCATGAAAATGGGACACATTCCAAAGTATCTTATACTTAATTGAGCATTTACTTTTCTGAAAAAGTTGCATAAAATACCAATTATATTCTTAGTATAGGAAGATCTAAAGATCCCATTTATTCATGATTTAATGGCACTTTTGGAAAAAAAAGAATTCCAATTTTCTTCACATGGAAAGCCCAAAATTCATATCCTATATGGATTTTTTTTGTTGTGAAATATATGAAGGTTATTTCCAAAAGAATATTATTTTTAATCTTTCTCCTTTGAAAACTCTAATTAAATAAGAGAGGTTCTTTCATTTTTTATTGATCACACTTTGTCCCTTCTTATTCTCATCAACCAAACAAATCCTAAGAGTTTGAGATGTGCTTGATTTTTTTCTTATTTTTAATAAGAAGATATGCATGATTTGAAAGAGAAAGAAATAGAGCACTTATATGATTCTTTATTATTTGCTTTAGGATTTCTGAGTTATAGCATTTTCATTGTTTAAACTTTTCTGTTCATATTGATGTGGCCCATTTAATAGTCCATCTCATAAAATTTAAATCGTACTTATTAAGTTATATAAATAATTCATAATAAAATATTACTAATAATAAGGAGAATATCACTTATTTAAATATTAGTATAGTATCGAAATCCTTAAAGGAAATATGAAATAGGTACTACTAATAGCTTAAATAAGTGCATGTCATCTAAATATTCTTTTTATTCCTAAAATATAAATTAAAAAATGATTTTATCAAAAAGAAAAAAAAGAAGAGTCCAACCAAGTAAAGCCTGAGCTTTGGTTTTTAATTATAGGGATCATTTTAGGCTAGCTGGTCCATCGCTAAACTTATTGTTATTAAACTTGGACCTAAATTATGCCTGCAAATAAGTTGTCAATTGCTAATTACTCAATTTTATAATTAGCTCCTTTTTTCTATAAAAGCTTTCTCAAGAACTCTTTTAATTCTTTCTTTTATCCTCCACCTACTCTATTTATATATGTGGGCTTGTGTGTACACGCATGCATGCTTGTTTTGGCCTTCATTGTATCTACTCTTCTTTTCATTATTTTGATCAAATCTAACAGAATCTAATCTAGATTTCCTCTCATATAACTATTTATCCTTATAATTTTAAATATAAAATCAAGAGATTCTCCAATAGCCATAATCCATAATTTACTCTTATAATTGCATAAAACATAATAGGAGTAGCAAGTAAAAGATATTAATGAAAAATAAAAGATATTTAAAAATTTTAACATATTACTATATTATACCTAATAAGACCACCTCATAAAGATAATAAAATTAAAGTTTTTGAGATACTTTATCAATACTTAGTTGCATCTAGATGGACCCACAAGACAAAAATAAGATAAAAGATAATGATGATAGATTGCTTAGTCGGCTGAAAGTTGATTGTTTTAATAAGCTTAATCATTAAAAAAATCAAACTAATTAGAGGTTTTTAATTTCATCTTGAACTTTAATTTAGTGCATCAGGTCATCTAACTTTTAAATAAGTTTAATTCAAACTCTGGCTATAAATTCAGTTTGACTGTCGTTATAGAGTTATCATATGAGGTCATATGATAGGCTTATATAGTAGAAAAATTGATATGGATAAGATTTTATTCTTTATTTCATCCTTCTTTAGTTTAGACCTTGAATTCTAATTTCTGTTCAATTTTCAACAACTCAATAATGACAATACCTATGAAAATGGTGATTTTCCCTTTGGCAAGAAATGGTGGTGTGAGGTGATCGATCCTTTGTTTCGATGATGAAAGTAATTTCTTTATCTTATATGAGGTTTTACTTACTAAAATTTAATTTAGATTTTTTTCATAATTCTTAATTCTTTCATTCTGAAATTCTCACTTCAATAAAGAATTGACTGAACATCAAATATTGATAGTAATTTTGAGCAAAAAGTGACCCTTTTTTTATTGTTCTGGCTATATATAGTCCCAAAGCTTTGTTAAAGCTTTATTATGTAGAAGAATGGGTATCAGGATGTCATCTCTTTTATTGTCCCAAACTTTATCAAAGCTTTGTTATATAGTCGAATATGGTCCCAAGATATTGCCTCTAATTTTGTTACTATTTAAAATTCGATCTCTAGATAGGATACTCCACATGGTTCCAAAGCTTTATTATTTAATGATAACAATTGTCGTATCTCTTGCTGCAGCCATCTAGTTTTTTGAGAATAAGAAAGTATTCACTAGTTAATAAAATTCATTTATTTTAGTTTGTATCTTATTGCAACAAGACATGGTACCTTACTACAATAAGATAGGTACCTTAGTGAAGCCAAATAAGTAAGTTAACAACCATCTTACTTCATAAATCTAAATATTGTTGTTAGTAGACTCTTTATTTATAGCTAATGCTATTTTAAAAAACTCTTTATGGCTACTTCATAGATTTTGTTAAAAAAAAATTTAATAATAATATTGTATGAAATATAATCTTTTCTATATATCATGCAAAATGGACTGTATAACCATGGTTGTACATCATGGTGGCAATTTTGTCAATAAGTGTAGAGGCATTAAATATGTTGGAGGGGTTGTGGCTTATTATGACATCCATGACACAGAAAACTTATCTTATAAAAAGTTGCATGATATAGTGAAGAAGCCGTATGTGGATAAAGTCCTAATATTATTCTATAGAGTGTATCTTTTAATAAAATTAAAAAATAGAGATTATTTATGAAGATGGTCAGCATAGAGAAATGATAAAACTTATATTGAATATATATAAGTATCTATGGAACTTAATATGCATATCAAGCAGTCATGCCATATCTACAATATGGCATAAGCATGATATTGTGGAGGATTATATTTTAGAGTGTTATATCAATGATGCATGGAGAAGATGCTATGAGTTTGTCCTTCAACCTGTCGATGAGAAAAGTTATAGTCTAGGATTGGTGCAAAGATAGTGCTACCTCTATCAATAAGAATAATACTAGGTAGACCTAAAAAGAATAAACAAAAGACCACATAAGGAGTCTAAGAACCCTCATAAGTTTTTGAGACATAGAAGACAAATAACCTATTAGACATACTTTCAAGCATGCCATAACAACCAAGGATATCTCAATAGAAGTGATTCATCAACAATTAGTCCAACTCATTATCTACAACCAAAAAGATCTAAAAGTAGGCCAAGTAAAATCAGGTTATAACAACAACTTTGCTACCTCTCTAATATTCCTTTGACTTAGTGCAAACATGATAAAGTTTATTTTTTTTATACTAAATTATGTCCAATGGAGCCACTATACAAGGTGAGATAAGCTGTCAATAAAAGAAAGACTAAGGAAAGAAAGCCTAAGGATTATGGGCTATATGTCTCACTAGATACTAGAAAGAGATTTTTGCTAAGATTTTATTAATATTGATTTATATAATTTACATAACTGATTTCAATATTGATTATATTTATAGGGATCAAGTAGGGTGAGGCATTTATGTAGAAGAAGTACAAATCAGGTTACTATGAGTTCGTTAAGAGCTCATGTAGATGTCAGAAGGAGAAAGAATAATAAAGGTTAGTATCATGGTTTGATCAGTTCGAGACTTAAAAAAATAGTCTTGATAACGATAATTGATATGGATATTAGATGTTGTTGCAAAAGCAATCTGTATCTAGAATAGTATTTTGGTTATCTAGATCAAGGGTTGTTTTTACTTACTTGAGGTGCATGTTAGATTTTGTTAGTTTGTATTCATGGAATAATATATTAAGGGTTCGATATTTAGTTCTAATATAATAATTTTTTATATATTTCAATATTCAATCCATTGTATTCAATGTTAAATGTTTAGATAATGTTAGTTCAATGTTCAAATAATATAAATTTCAGTGCTCTTGTAATGTTAGTTCAATGATTTATAAGTTCAAAGTATAGTCAACTTTGGTACAATACTTTGTTCTTTGATATAATATTTTGGGCATATTATTTCGGGACTGATGCAGTAGCTATAGATGTTTGTATCTTTATTTTAATGCATAGTCAACTTTTAATTTATAATGAACTATGGATGTTTGCTCTTTGGTATAATACTTCAGGATTGGTGCAGTGACTTTAGATGTTTCTACCCATTGTTTAATATGCAATATCAGTAGTAATGCTTGTATCTATTTTAATGTTTAATTTTAGATACTTGTATCTACTGAAATTACTAGTTTCAAAGTATATTTCAAATGTTTAGAAGAACTAACATTAAAACAATCCATGTAATAGTTTCACCTATGGCTATATTAAAATTATGTTATGAAACAAGTCAAAGACTTTAGAATAGCTGCTTTATAGTTGTTAATATTACAAAAGGTTGTTGCTTTGCTATAGCTACATTGTATTTGATTACATTACAAATGATTGTTATTTCATTGTGGTTGCACTATACTTATAAACATCACAAAAGATTCATGCTTCACTATGGCTAAATTGGATCCCTACTTCACCATGTTTAACAGTTTGTTTGTTGTTTGTTAATGTCCATATAATATTTAAAGCATGTTCTATTTCTTCAGATTACTTGATGGCACAATAGAGGATTCATAATATTTAAGTTCACTGGCACTTGTGCTAAGGAAGAAACTCATTAGCACATGTATCAACTTGTCCAGAAATGTTCCCTAACACTTGCTTATAAAGTTGATCTTTTTGTTCATGAGCATACATGTTTTAAGACAATATACAACTTGTTCAAGTTTACAAGTTGTGCTTCTTTTGAAGTTTTCTATTTTGGACTTTATGTAACAATACGATATTGATTGAAACAATAGCTTGATAAATTGCATTCAATGTAAGTTCAATTTGTTCAAATAATGGCTTGGTTTACAACTCTATAATATTAATTGTCTATGCAATACAATATTTAAAAAAGAGATTGATCTTTACCACACAAAATGTTTGTTGACTATTTCAGATAACAATAATTCGGTTTATACAATTTGAGCTTAGCAGTGGCACAATGTGATATACAATTTTATTAACAGAGTCCACTATTTCAAAAGTTTATAATATATAATTTTATGCTACACAACTTAATTAATAGTAGGAGCATTGAAACCTGCTATCCAATATAGGTATTATCTATGAACCAACCTATTTATAATATTGATTGAGCATAAATTAGAATAAAATAAACATAAATAAGAGATGCAAATATCAAATATAAAGTATTACATTCAACATTTCATGCATAACATTTATTACAAGGTGATTTCAAACACTTAATATGCTGGTTTGTCCTCTCTATGATTATCTCTTTCAAAATTATTACATAATTATATATATTACCGTCACTCAGATCATGATCACTATTGTTAGCAGAATTTATAAAATATGATTGCAATAATTATAAATTTTTTTTACAATATATTTTGCAAGCAACCTCCTCAATGCAGCACATTTTGCTTTCATCCTTGCTACTTCATCTTTAATGTCACTAGCTTCTCTTTTTAAATTCTCTACCTCTCCTAATAAGCTGATTATCTTTCCTTTTAGCTCTACTATGTATTCCTTTAAGCTAAAACTTTCTACTATATACCTTCCAATGATAACAAATAATAGTCTTACATCGGCTTTTAAGTCCCTTGCTTCATCTTTTTTTTCAAGCAAATTTGCTTTGGCTTGACCCCTTATTTTAAGATCAATCTATATGAAATATCTTAGTAATCATTCTAACCCCAATTAATATCCACCAAACATTCTTACAATTAAACAATTCATAATAGCATAATCTAATATTTAAAAATTAAAAACATAAATTCAAGATACCGATCACACTCACCTGATAATTTTGACAATTCTTAAACTTTCATCCAAGATCATCATCACTCCATGAAGTCCATAATTTAGATACAAAACCATAATTGCACTGATTGAAACTTTCATAATTTTTAGTCGAGTCTATGTTAGACAGTGAGGACTTATGTGAAAATCTTTCTATTTTTCTAGTTACCATCTCTTCTAACTCCTCTCTTTTCTTTTTCTCACACTAATGTAAATACCTTTCGACTAATGTTAAGTCTTTGCAGTCGAAGCTGATCTCCAATCACCAGATGAAAGGAGAGATGGATTTAGAAAATAAATTCTATCCGAAAGAGGAGAGAAAGGTAAAAGAATGACTATAGGATTTTTTCCAAATCAACCTCTTCTACCACATAAGCCTATCACATGATCTCACCTAACAATTCTATAGTGGTGGCTAGATGGAATTTATAGCAATTAAATTATTTGAAAGTTGGGTAACCTGATTGCACTAAATTAAAGTTCAAGATGAAATTAAAATTTTAAATAGTTTGAAAATTTTCTCATGATTATTCCTTCTTAATAAACTCTTATGTGTGATGACATATGTATCAATTTATGGTCCAAATTTTTTTCAATATATTTATACAATATCCTGACAACTTTATATGAAGAAAATATATTCTATTTTACATCTTCCCCATATTGCTAAACTTAGAAGGATCATTATTTTTACTTATGTTTAAACAATGTTCAACCAATCTACTTTAAAATGATAATCATCTCGACATCATATATTATATATAAATTGCAACTCCTAATGTTGTGTTTATTAGATGTCATATAACCTATGTAGGATGAATTTATATAGCTACATAAAAGGCTAAGTTTGAGATATGCTTGATTTTTATTTTTATTTTTGGGTTGTTTTGGGGGGTGGGGTGTTGGTATGATGGGTGGGTAAGAAGACATGCATGATTTGAAATAAGAGATAAAGAACTTATTTAATTTTCTTATTTGTTTGCTTTAAAAGAGTATTTTTAGTTATGAGGTTTTCAAGAAGGCTACAA
Organism: Elaeis oleifera; assembly: GCA_000441515.1. NCBI lineage: Eukaryota > Viridiplantae > Streptophyta > Magnoliopsida > Arecales > Arecaceae > Elaeis > Elaeis oleifera. Next base: position 264,266 of record KE504761.1, on the reverse strand, counting down.
CCTTTCCATCCCTATTTCATAAAGTTTAGATTATGTTTATCAAATTATATAAATAATAGATAATAAATTTTTTTGATAATTAAGAGATATTTTTCATTTAAACATACCTATGCCATTAAAAGAAAATGTTGATGGATACCTCTAGCAGATTAAAATGGGCACATTATCAACATCATCTATTCTCAAAAAAAAAAGAAGGGCAGATCATCAGATGAATATTCATTTGTTTCTTTCTTAATTACAAGTTAAAATGAGTTTATCTATAAAAAAAAGAAAAAATACTCATCTAGCAAATATAGGTCTGAGTTGGATAATTAAAGGGATCATGTCGTGTTAGACGGGTCAAACCGCCTCAAACTTGAATCGTTCCGGAACCGCAACGATATCTCGTGCCCGGTCCGAGTCGTGACAAACGGGTCGCCATTTGCCGATTGGGAGCCCTAGAATTAGCCCCCTTTCCCCACTGGAGCTTCCCGAGAGCTGAAACCTTTATCTCGCTACTCCCTGTCCTGTCTCGTAGCTTCGATCAGATCCGACCTCATCCCCGACCAAATCCGGCCTCAGATTCTCCTTCTATGGTCGGTTACCTCTCTCTGTCTCTCCGCTCTCGCCTCTATCTGTATTTATTTAAGATTTGAATGGGAAAGGGTACTCGTAAGGCCAAGTCTCATCAAGAACTAAATCTAATCCCAAACCCTAAAAATTTAGGCACCCATCTCGATGATTTCTTGTTTCTTTCATTTGTTTTGAGATTACAACTTCCGATCGCTTGTTTGTTTGTTGAGAAAACAGTTTTTGGGGATTTAAAGTTTCGGTTATTTTTCTGGGAAATTGAATTATTTGGTTATTGATCTTCTTTTCTTTCTTGTCTACCTTTATTTTTTTCCATACAGGTGGCGATATAGATCTCTGGATTGAATCAGGTCTCGTGTGACAACGGAGAGGAAAACAAAGAAGAAGAAATATAAAAGGCGAGGTAAACCTTTCTTGGGCAATAAAGTTCTTCTTCTCAATCTATGGCTCTGCTGTTTGCTATTTTATCAATCAGATTTATGTGCTGATTCGTTGGTCGCGGTATGTTTCTTGGTTATTTTTAATATCTATTAGACTTCTTATTGATCTAGTCGCAACTGATTAATCTTGATCCCGTCAGATATAAATATCACATTAGGACATTATTATCACTTCCTAATTTAAGAAGTCAGTTGAATATTCATCTTGGACCAAAATCTCTTGAAATAAATTATTTAGTTGAAGTTGACATGGTCTTATTTGATTTATCGAATTTATTTCTATGCTGATTGAAGATTAGTTAAGTTTATCTGAGAAACTAGTGAATTCATGTTTTCATGGATCGCTGTATGATAAAGTGCCATTATGTTAAAACTTTGCCACTGATATATGTGTGTGTATACCTCTACATGTGCACCCAGGTGCATGCTTATGTGCATTTGTATGCAGGGGTGCATGCATGTGCACGATTACATGCAAGCATACATAGAGACGCATGTTTAAGTGTGTGCATTTGTGTGCATACGCATGCAATATAAGTATGCAGATATGAAATTTTAAATGTTTGCACTCTTTCACTTTGATGTCTTGGAGTAATAGATTCTACTTTCTCTGTTAATGCTCCTCTTAATCTGGGTATGCTTGCATGTGCATATGTATGCACAGAGACATGTTTAAGTGTGTCCATTTCTTTGTGTATGCAAGCAATATAACTATGTATATATGTAATTTCACATGTTTGCAGTCTTTCATTTCAATGCCTTGGAGTAATACATTCTGCTTTCTCTCTGTTGCTTTCTTAATTTGGAATATCAAAATACAACCTACGCAGGATTTAAGCTCTAAAATAAAGAAACCAACTGTAGCAAACTACAGAAAATTCTGCAACCGAAACTTAATGGCTCTACTTGAACTTGAAACGGAACCAAGATTTTGGACCTTGCTTCAGTGTTATCATGGATTTTCCTTTGTTTATGGTCTCTTTATGCATGTAGAATCTAGGCGTTGTGAATGGGGCCTTTCTGTAGAATTTCATTGTATGTTGCAGGAGACATGGTTGCAGTCGTTCTACAACTTGTTAGCTTTAGAATCTTTTGTTCTTCAATTTTCTGTTACATGTGGATGGGTTGAGCCAATTAACACAAAAAAAGAATAATTTAAAATTATTTTCATTACAAATCTTTTTAGTTCACAAGGATACTAGCTTCTTTTTATCCATTTTTCTCTTCGGCATCTCTTCTAAGAAGTACAGAACATGGTTTGGAATATTTTTTTAAATAATAATTAAACCTTATAGTAATAATGATTCTTAGCATTTTTTCATGGTAGACTCCCTGACCAATCTATCAAGATCAATGCAATATGCATGCATGTCACATGGTTTGGGTAGATATTAGCTTATTTCTGCTGATGATTATACGAGTTAATCTTTTTGATTTTCATTTCTATTCTCTTTTCCCTTTCTGCATTCATTATTTGTCTGCTTGTCTTTATCAGCCTTGTAGCAATGTTAATGTAGAGATTCCTTTCTTCAAAATGTCAAAAATTGTTTCTGAACAATTTTATGTATTGAATATTAGTTTTTGCATACTTAGCTATTAAACCGATTGATCATTCACTAATTTTCCGGCATGTTTGAGCTTTTCTTTTTGGTATGAATGTATTTTTTTCTGCCTATAAACACGTATAGATAAGAGACCTTCAAAGCACATGGTTCTTTGCTTTCAGAAATACTGTAGATCATAATCATGTGACTCCTTAATTTAATAAGCACATTATCGGTTTTGTGTGGGTAGGATCAAACCTTCAATCTTGGCAAAATGATACTAGCCTAACTGTTTTAATTCTTTTAAGTGAAAATGTATGTTATAAACACATTTATACATACTCAAAGGCACAGGTACACTTGGCTGTAGTTGGTGGAATTTGAGGCCAAGCTAGTAATCATTAAAAGCCAATTTGCCTTCAAATTTAATTAAATGTGGCCAAGCACGCCCACCCACCCACCCATACACACACGCACGCACGCACGCATACATGTGCATATTTGTGCATGCATGCATGCATACATACATGTATGTATATATCAAGATGTACATACATACATACATACATACATATTTGTATATATATAACATACATACATACATACCTACATACATATACATTTATATACGTATATATGTATATGCATATTTGCGCATGCATGCATGTATATATCAAGATGTTTCTGTTCACATAAGCTTGTATCTATGTATGTATTATGTATATTTGTATGTCATGTAGACAGACATAAATAAATATAATGAGTTAACTTCTAAGCTCATGTCCATAATTGAAATTTTAATAAGGACAAGAAAGTCATTTGTTGATCTTAGTTTTCATGCTACTTTTCCCAATCTCCCGGTTCGCCACTATATTTTTTTTCAAAGTTCTTATTTCTCAATGATTTGCTTTAGTAACTTGATATGATCATAGCCACTAAATGTAGTTTATCCCATCAGTTTTAGGTCATCCTTGTGAATCCTTCTATGCCAATCATCCCTATTAATGGCTTCATCCATTCTCAGTGCAAGCTTTTACTCATTTACATATTGTATGTATGTATGTATGTACGTATGTATGCATGCATGAGTGAATCTCCACTCAGATCCGGTTAGGGTGGTCCCACATTTATGATCTGAGCCATTGGATATGTATGTATATATGTATAGCTAAACTTAGCTACACTTGAGTAGATGTCCACTTAGATTCAATTAGGATTGCCCCACATCAATAATCCAAGCTGTTGGATGTGAGCTACTATATCTAAATTGCTTATACACCAAAATTATTTGATTTGGAGATCCATTATCTATGCATCAAGTGGTCAAAAAGTTAGTTTAAATAACACAAACAATACATATTTTTTGACTACTTAATGCATAGGGTAGGGTCTCCAATATAAGTAGTTTAGAGATGGTAGATCACATCCAATGACTTCGATTATTGATATGGTACCCTTATTGTCCAATATAGACCTTACCGAATCTAAGTAGAGATCCACTTGAGTGTAGCCAAGTCCAACTCTCTCCCTCTCTCTCTC
>KE504761.1:241693-260150 GCA_000441515.1 Elaeis oleifera | reverse complement strand
CTCCTCCTCCTCTCTCTCTCTCTCTCTCTCTCTCTCTCTCTCTCTCTCTCTACACACACACACACACACACACATACATACATGCATGCATATATGTATGTATATATATGTATATATGTATCTATATATACATGTATATGTAAATGTATGTGTGTGTATTATATTTACTATCTATATTGATTGTTGGTCCTGTTATTCAATTAACATAGATGCAGGGCACTGTCATCTGGTAAAGTTCATATTTGAAAATCATAAGCCACCACAGTTGAAAGAGAAGAAAACAATTGCAGAGAAAATAAATCTATCTGACATGGATGGCAATAAAAAATGGTGATGGAAAAGTTCCCCTCTTTCTTGTTCTCCTTGATTCTCTACCTCCTTCCCTTTTCTTAGTCTTTCCTTTCCCTTCTTTTCTTTGGTCGATGCTCCCTATTTGTCTACTTCTCTCATGATCTCTCTTCTTGAACCTATCTCTCGGTAGCTTCTCTTTTCTCTCCTCTCTCTCCCCCCCCCTTTTTTCTCTGATCATTTCTTCCAATCTCTATCTCTCACTCTATCACTTGCCCTCTGGAAACTCCCAGATCAGCCATGAGCCATCTCGCCAACTATAGGAAGCTTCTAGATAGGAACCATGAGAATTGGCATGTGAGAGCATCTTGAATCGTTCTCCACGGACGTCCAATGCCTGAGAGTAGGGCCCAATCACCTGGTTGCTATAGTGTTTTGCTTCTCTGCTTTTTTTCCTCTTTTCTTATGAAGTCCAAGATATCTATGTATTTTCATATTAATGCATATTATTGGTTTCATACATGTATTTATGTGTATAAGTGCCAAAAAATGCATGACAGTCATCTGTCAATTAAATCTGAGTGTTTGCCATTACAGGATCGATCCAAATCCTTCAACTGCAGCCACTAGTTTAGGATACAGTATAGGTCTATAGTAACCATGCCAGCAATAATAGATCTTCCAGACAAATCGGTCAAAGTTGATTTTGGTATTTTAGCCTTTTATTAAATGCAGAATTGAGGAGAATATACAACTTATCCATTAGCAACGAAATGATATAATAGACAGATTTTACAGGAGGGAATTCTTTTTTTGCTTGCAGTTATATTTCTTCTTTTTTTGTTTTTTTTGGGGGGGGGGGGTGTGTTGGTTTTTGTCCTTCTTTAAAAGCAATACATCTAATTTTTCTCATCTTCTTGCAAACTTGTCTGTTAGCCAATCTTAATATCTCTGACCTTACTTAGTCTCGCTTTATATCCTCTTTCTTTGACGAGGTATTTTCTCCAGTAATTCTTCCCTGTTTGTTTGTACTTCATGAAGTGGTTACAAAATGAAACCAGTGGTTCTGGCTTTCAACCAATTACTATTATGGTTATCAGTTATTCTTTTCTGTGTGCAGGAAAATGGCTGGAGGGTTTAGAGTGCTTCATCTTGTTAGACCTTTCTGGCATTCTTGCCTGAAGTTCAAAATGCTGACAGGAAAATTCCATTCAGAGAAAAAGTGATCTACACTGTGATTTCTCTTTTCATTTTTCTGGTTTGCAGTCAACTTCCTCTATATGGCATACACTCAACTACTGGAGCAGATCCTTTTTACTGGATGCGTGTTATTCTTGCATCAAACCGTGGAACTGTCATGGAGCTAGGAATCACTCCAATTGTAACTTCTGGACTGGTTATGCAACTCTTGGTTGGATCGAAGATCATTGAAGTGGACAACAGCGTTCGAGAGGATCGTGCCCTTTTGTAAGTGCTGACTACAGAAATGTTTGTCATTATCATCGAACGCACCTGTTCTTTAATTTTTGTATTTTGCACAAATCAATGATAAAATTGAATAATGATACTGCAGCAGTTAGACATTAATGCCCAAAGGAATTCAGGTAATGAATCAGTGATGCAAAAGTTTGTATAAGCTGTTTCTAAAGTTAAACTAGTATTCCCTGTAGGTTAAATATGAAATGCCATTACCCTCTTGCAAGCAGGTTTTGGTTGTTTGTTGTCCTTTAGAAAAGTAATTCCACATTTAAAGCACGCTTCATCTTGGAAAACATATGAGGAAAGAAAGGAAAAACCTTTCTCAATTTCCCTTGGCTTACATGGACATCTAAAGCTGCCATACAAGAGACACTTTCTCGTTTATCAGGCATCTATATTGATGTAATATTGGAACCCTACCATGTTAAACATGCATAACTTTGTATTATGTGTACTATTTAATGAAAAGGGAATTGTGAATATCAGAATATTCCCTGTCAGATTTTGCATGTTAACCTTTCTGACCAAAAAGCCCTTCTTCTATATTAATTTTAGAATACCTTTACCCACTGAAAATTATTCTCACCTTGGAAACAAATCTGTCCCCATCTTTATTTCCTATAGAATTGTTCCCAGACATCATCTCTTCTTGTTGAACTCTTTCCAGATAAACTAGGCTTCCACCGTTAATCCCCAACAACTAAGGAAGCAAATGAGGAAATGTGGGATGTAGCATGGTCTTCTAAGTTGTTAGAAGGGAACTAGTTACAACCTAGGTAGCATGAGTAGATGCTGCTATCCCCTTGCAATCACTGCCAAATATGTCTTAGTTCTGATCATTGACTTTTCTACTAAAATGTAGGAAATTAATTTACTTTGGTAGGCAGCAATTTTTAGGACACATCCACTCATTAGAGGCATTTCATTTCAAATTGGACACGGTTCTCAAGGGGTAGTGTGACAATGATGTTACCTGACTAGTGTCTAAACCTCATCCATTTACTAATTCTGGAATATGATATAGAGTTGACTATGAACACAATGATGTTGATAAATGTGAAAAGTTGAATTTTTTTAAATTTTTTCTTTTGCAAGCTAAACCTATATTTAAAACTTGTTTACTTTTGTTTCCTTTGTTTGTATGTTTATGTTTTATTTTTCTCTATATTATTTCATATTTTAATTTTTTTGTGCTTTGTTTTTTTTAATGTCTTTTTATTTTACTTCCTGTTTTCTGTATTACAAATATATGTCTTTTTCCTTCTTTTGGTAGGTAATATCTTTTACATTAACATGCATTGCATGTTCCAATTTGCTAGTATGCATAAATGTTTACAATACTTGTGAACAGAAAAATTTTTGCAAAGGAATTTACTTTATTGGGCTTATGCTATAATTCCTGTAAAGAGTTTTTGTCGACTGAATTAAAATATGTTGATTGTGATGATGATGTCAAGTTTAGAATGCACTCAATGAGGTGGATGCATGAACCCTTGTGCATGAGCATAAGTAAGAGGCCATATAACAGCTCATGTTTCTATGAAGCGTGTGTATTTCCTGAAAATATATATCTCATTTGTTTATATGATCACTTGCTGATGGAAAACCCAGATATATTAAAAATGAATAATAATGAGTGCCTCGTATCACTAATAAGAAAAGCAAATAATGTATGATTGTTTATTGCTTGCGTTTGTTGCTTTCAAACATGTTACCTTTACAGAGTAAGTTGTCATTGAGTCTTGTTTCCATACATTATGTATAAAATATCCTTGATTTACGGGCAATGAGATGCAATCCATCGTTAAAGCAAGTCGAATATGTAGTTGACCTGATATTAGTTTTATATTTAATTTTCAGAAATGGTGCACAAAAGTTACTTGGCATCTTGATCGCCATCGGGGAGGCAGTTGCATATGTCCTATCTGGAATGTATGGTAGTGTCAGCCAGTTAGGAACTGGAAATGCAATTCTCATTATACTTCAACTTTTCTTTGCTGGTATCATTGTTATATGTCTAGATGAACTTCTCCAGAAGGGCTATGGTTTGGGATCTGGTATTCTTTATTCATTGCCACCAATATATGGTAAGTTCATGATTTTTTCATTTATCATTCTTACTTCTTAATTTTTATTTATCATTCTTACCTCCTCTTGTACAAAATCTCTCTCTCTTGATGTCTCTTGCAGTGAAATATTATCTGGAAGGCATTTAGCCCCACAACCATTAACAGTGGGCGTGGTGCTGAATTTGAAGGTGCTGTCATTGCTTTGTTCCATTTACTGATAACTCGAACTGATAAAGTCCGTGCACTTCGTGAGGCTTTCTATCGTCAAAATCTTCCAAACGTGACCAATTTGCTTGCCACAGTTTTGGTCTTCCTCATTGTTATCTATTTCCAAGGGTTCCGTGTGGTGCTGCCTGTGAGGTCAAAGAATGCCCGTGGACAACAAGGATCCTACCCAATTAAGCTGTTTTACACATCTAATATGCCCATCATTTTACACTCAGCACTTGTTTCTAACCTGTATTTTATCTCCCAGGTATTCAAAGGAGACACAGAACTGTCAAACCATGCTGACCTTTCTTTTATCCAAAAATATCTAATTCCTTTTGATTCCTGGGCAGTTATTGTACAGGAGGTACAGTGGCAATTTCCTTGTAAATCTGCTGGGTAAGTGGAAAGAATCCGAGTATTCCGGTCAATCCGTCCCTGTGGGTGGTCTGGCTTACTACATCACAGCACCATCAAGGTGATTAAAAGTTAACAGTTCATCTCTCTCTCTCTCTCTCTCTCTCTCTCTCTGTGCGCGCGCGCGCGCGATCGCACAAGTGTACCTGCATATATGTGCGTGAAATGTGCATAATCTTATTATTTCTGTTTTCTCATCTACAGTTGCTTACTATCTTAACCTTTGGTGCCAACTATGCAGCTTGGCAGATATGGCGGCAAATCCATTCCACGCACTTTTCTATATAGTATTTATGCTCTCAGCTTGTGCACTTTTCTCAAAGACTTGGATAGAAGTCTCTGGATCATCAGCAAGAGATGTGGCCAAGCAGCTCAAGGTACAGTTTTTTTTGCTTTGGTTGTCATCCATTGCATTGAATTAGAACACATAAATTAGATTGTGCAAATTTTGTTGGTTGGTTAGTAAATTATTTGGAGGTCATATGTGTGGGTATGTGAACAAAGGATATTTGACAATGTTCAGACATAGGTTAGGTTTGGCTGTAGGTAGGGAGTCGGAGAAGACTGGGTTGATGCCTGAAGGGAAGAGGTTTAGTATTTGGGTTTGGAGAGGGAAAGATGAAAGTAAAGTTTCAATGTAATGTAAAACAAGGAACAAGAGAGGTGCAAAACAAGTGACAGAAAACAGATTTTTTAGTAACTAACTAGGCAGTTTCCTCTAGATTTGTGAGAAAAGCTACACTGGGTAAATATGCATATCTATCCATTTGACTAGCAGTATGTTGGTGATGTTTAAGGCTGAACTTTGACCTGTCTGAACAAAAACCATGATAAAAATGGATTCCTTGCTTCCTTATTCTTCATGAGACTGGAACTTGGTGATAGTGCTAAGTTTATTTCCAAGATTCAGCCAGGGAACAACTTGTTGGCACAGTTTCCCTTGATGGACGAACCTAATATTTCCTAACACTTTGAATAGGTTCTCTTTTAACATTGCAGGTTCTTCTTGTCCGGACTCCCATCTAAATGCCTAGTTACAGGCTAAACCAATTTCTGATTATATTAGCAATGGTGCCCAACAATTGTCTTAAACCCTATGGGATTACCATTTACCATCGTGGTGATGGAAATCTTAAATTAGGTTTTTTCTTGGGCTCATATTTTTGTATTATGGCCATTTTAGTGTTTTATAGATAAGGACTGAGGACTGTAAATTATATAAATTTTATGCTGTGATAATTCACTAACCGGATACTCTTAAATATATAACATACCGGTAACTGTATTGCCAACGGGGTATCTAAATTTTGCCTATTTTGCAGGAACAACAAATGGTGATGCCTGGTCATCGGGAGTCAAATTTACAGAAGGAATTGAATAGGTACATCCCTACTGCAGCAGCTTTTGGTGGCATGTGCATTGGTGCATTAACAGTTCTGGCTGATTTCATGGGGGCCATTGGTTCTGGAACTGGTATCCTGCTCGCTGTGACAATCATATATCAGTACTTCGAGACATTCGAGAAGGAGAAAGCCAGTGAGCTTGGTTTCTTCGGTCTTTAATCTCAATATTTGAGATACCTCAACTTCGATAAGTGCAGTCGCAGTTTTGATTAGCTGAGACGGATACAGGCATGGTTTAGCGCTCTTTTTATGATAGGCTTTTGTGCTGCAAAACTTCTGTTGACAAGCATACATCGTTTCTAGTAATGTTGCCCTAATATGTTTTATTGAATTATTAGTACAGTTGGATTTGATATTTTTAGGAATGACAGCTCATGTTAGGTGGACTGCTGATGGGTGCAATTTTACATCTCCATAGATTATGCAGAACAATTATCAAATTTTTATAAATGTGACATCCATTTGGCAATTGATTCCCAAGCTTTTGCCCTAATGGATGACAAAACTTGGCAATGCAGATGCCAATAATTCATCAGCAGGTTGTGCTAATGACGTTGGCAACGTCTGCTTGCTTATGTTTAATGCTGGGTTATGTTTGAAATTGTAATTCTGATCTTTGTTTGGTTGGTTTCAGATCATTGTCTCTCTCTCTCTCTACCCCCCACCACCCCACCACCCACCCCCCCCCCCACCCCAACCCCCCACAATTATATCTGTTGTGAAGTATCATATGGTTGCCCGAATGGTTATTGTGACTCTCAAGGAGATGTTGTCATGTAGGCTTTATTGCTCGCCTGGTGGCTCAATCGTGTTCAAACCTAATCAAATCGGAGGGACTAACTGAATTATTAGCAGGACTTCATATTTAAAGCAGGATTTATCAGCAGCACGTTGGTCCACCCTATGGACTTGGTTTTGGTTCCGGGGAAGTGAGGGGGGAAAAAATGTGGCCAATAAAAAGTGGAAAAATCTTCCTTATTTGATTGGAATTTTTAAACGAGAGATTGAAAATTATGTTTTCATAGGAATGCAGTTTTCATGTTTCATGGAAAAATCAAAAATTCATGCATAAGATAGAGATTGGAGGTTTATTTCTAAAAATACTTTTAAGCCATTAAAAGATCCATGGTGGAATAAATACTCTCTCCATCCTAACATGTTGAATCCTCTATTACGATATATATCCAAACATATACTTAATAATCATAATTTTTATTTACAATAATAATAATATGTACGGTAGAATTAGATTTTTTTTCTTGTATTAAGGATTTAATAAATATTATATATATATATATACATTCAATTAAATATAAGCTATTTTTTTCATGGCCAACCAATAATCATATTTTAAAGAACTAGCTTCTCGAAAGGAAAGGCGGTCTCAAACGTCTATCCTGATATTAAAGATATGAAATTAGAATTCAAACGTGTTGTTTAGCTCTTATTATTGTCATTTTCTCTGAAAAATAGTTCTGTCGTGGTTGTTATTGACCATCTTATGATTGTCGCTTTCTCTGGAAAGCAGTGCTGTCGTGCTTATGACCCATTTCCCTGTTGGAACCTGGGGTGCGTGTGAACCTCAAACACCTAAAAGAGGGGGAAAAAAAAAGTAAAAACCGTGTTACCGTCATCCTTACTTTGTTGCTACTTCATCATCCTTAATTCTCGATATATATATATATATTACAAACATTGACATAATCAAATAATTCTATTTCTTAACATTAAGTCTGTTATTGTTATGACAATTTGATACCGTTGTGAGTAGTTCTTTGGAGGAGAGTGAAAAGGCTGCCTGGCCTGGTTAAGCCCTGCGTCAACATCTATAACTGCCAAACATAATCTCAAGAACTTTCATGCGATGAATATCTCTGACATTCGATGACAGGATCCTTTCGTGCAGCTTCCAATTGAGTGTCTTCCTCAACTTTCTAATTGACCATCTATATCGTCTACCTCTTTTGTTAAATGTTTCATATCACATTATGTTCTGTAGTCCTAGAATTAGATTGTATAATCCGGGATTCGGTAGTACATCGCACAAGCTTTCTAGACTTTGGGATGCCTATTACGCAAGAAACCATGCATGCCTTCCTCCCAAGCAAAGTATAAACCTACCACTCTGTGGGCCCTGGCTTGCTTTTAGTCTTTTGGAAGACCAAAAAACCTGAGGTCTTTTCTTTCTTTTTTTCTTTGTAATTTAGGTGAATTTTTGTCCATTTCTGCCCTCCCTAGGTCAAACTCCCAACCACTTCCTCTACTTTGGCCTCTCTCGGACCCCATTCCCAACCAACCGATGCATATTATTCTTTGGGCAACGGGCAGCATTGGGCAGCTGCCCGAAGGGTTCAAACACTTGTTCGACGCAAATGAGCCAATTAAGCGAAAAGTCATATTTTCTATGCTTTCTTGGCAACTTCCTATTTGCTGAATTTGGCGTGTGTGGGACCCTTGAACACCTTGACCACGTCGTCAACTTCTGGAACTTCGCTCCTCATGCATATTAAAAGGGGAGAGGAGTGCCTTCATCTCACACAAACGAAACCTTCTCTTCTACTTGCTTCGGAGATGGCTGGGACCAGATTTTCATCTCTTGCCATTGGCTTCCTTGTCCTTCTGTTGGTGGCTTCCATGGGTCCGTCGGTGATGGCGGCCGATGGCCCTACACCACCACCAACCCCTGGCAGTGGTGGTGGTGGTGGTGGTGGTGGAAACTCCTCAGTTCGAGAGCTTCCTTGTGTTGCTTCAACAGTGTTCTTCTCGCTGGCATTCTTCTTCTCCCTCTTCTACTAGTGGGAAGAAGTGAGAGGTCACCTGGAGGTGGTTATCTTCTCGCTGGCATTCTTCTTCTCCCTCTTCTACTAGTGGGAAGAAGTGAGAGGTCACCTGGAGGGTGGTTATATATATATTGATCATTACTTGACTAGTCTTCTGTTTGCTTATTGTTTCATTTGATGATGCGAGTTGAGGAGATTGCTGTCTGTTGATCTCATGTATTGTTGTTTTATTATAGCTGGTTATGATTCATCTGTTGTACTTATCATTATAGTGATTTTATTTTGGTTATTGGATATGTTGGTCTCTCTTTCTTCATTTCTAGCTTTTAGATGAGCTTCTCTTGGTTTTTACCAGTGGAAGAGACAAATTCGATCCCATCTAATCTTCCCACACCCAAGTAGTATATGGTTTACCCACATTTAGGGTTCATAGTTGGTGCTTTTCCAAAGAAATGCTATGTTGTACCCTATATTCTCGCAATGCGTGGCCCAAACCCTCACGAGTTACACCATTCATCAGCTCCTACCACACACAACGTGGATGAGCAGAGGACCATATTGATGCAGCATACCATCCCTATTTCATGACAATTCACAAGCTAGCATAATTTAAGTATGCAACAATACAGCTTCCCCTTACACCGCCGACAATTCTTTGGATCAGGGAGATGGATTAGATGCAACAGGATTTAGTGCAGACATATCGGCGATTAGAGCTCAAAATTCCTTACACCTTGTACTGCTTAATGATTTGCAAAGAAAGCACAACCTGATAAGGAAATGTTACTGTGTGGAAGGGGAATGGCCCCAAAGAAGGAAGATAAATCAGATTTAATTGAATCTACTCTTTCTGAAAGTATATCATACACTAAACATTATGAATAAATAACACGATATAGGCCCAAACAACCGGCTTAGGATGAACACCAAATATACTTCAGATTACAGCCAATTGATGAATTGCTGCTATGCCTGTATATAGATTGTCATTGTCGTCGTCATTCAGTGCCACCGTCATCATCATCATCATCACTACCCACGCCTTCCCCATCAAATTGGGATGGGCAATGTAGCAGAAGCTTCAGCTCTTCTTGCAGATTTCAAAAATCGTATTCAACTGCAGACTATTCCTCTGGTTCTAATATGAGAACTCATGGCCACGAGTGGAAATATACTTCTTGACCCAGATTGCAATGTCTTCAGCACAGGCCTGCGCTTGTGGTGTTTTGAGAAGTATATCAAGCGTGGCAAACTCATGCACTGCATCCTTGTACTCTAGGAGTGGAGCATCAACATTGACCTTGCGGAGCTCCTCAGAATATGCGATTGCTCGATCCTTCATCCAGTCATGCTCTGCAACCACTGTCAAGGTTGGGGCATGCATTTTAGTGGGGGACCCCTTCCAGGTATTAGGGGATTTGCAGCTGGATGGTCTAGGCTGAACTCATCCTCTGGTAAGAACAGCTTCCAAGCAAGCAAGCACATGGATTTGTCATAGAAGTAGGAATTGGCTAGTTTAATTCCGAGTGGGTTGGGACCTTTCCTATGAAGAATGGGTACATTAGGACCTGTGCGACCACCTTTACAGGATCTAACAGCTTCCCAGCTTCAACTGCCTTGCGGGCCACAAAATCTGCAATGTTTGCACCACAGCTAACACCAAGTAGAACACACCTGCTTCAACATGGTAGCAGGCAAGCATGAGTTAATGTTGTGATAGCACCAAAGCTAAAACAGCTCAATAGCGTTCGACGAGGGAAGCACCGTTAGATATGATGATTTTAATTTATACAGCAGGTTTTCAGAGGAAAAAATAAGAAAATAAAGCATAGAACAAAGCTTGATTTTATTGAAAAGAGACATGCAAAAACAAAATATCAGCTTGGGTCAGCATAGACTATTAAAAACTAAAATATGAGTAATGAAGAAGGAAAATGGATGAACCAACACAGTTTTATAAGCAAAATCCAAGTCAAACATGCAGGCTATTTCAGGTAATCATCTATCTCGTTGTCCACATGAGCAAGTGGAGAAATAAAGAACCCAAACATCTACTCCTAAATTTGCTTCTTCTAGGACCATAAATATGGGTGACATGATATTTAAACGGGTTTAGTTGGAGAAAAGGCTCATCCGCTGACAAAGTCTAGCACGCGTACCTGTTTTCAGACATCTATTCTTCTTTTTGCTTCTACTACCACCAATTCAACATTGGCTGCAATTATATTATAATATGTACTGACACAATTAGATTTATTTCTAGTCCATCTTTTATATTTTATATTATTCTTCTGTCTATCTCACTTGAAAACATCTATTGATGGAGACAGAAAGAAGTACACCTAATAAGCCCCTTTAGTCAGATAAACCACTAAATAATTTTTTTGGCTAAGACTTGTATACATTTCTTAACCTACAACATTAGCTGAATAAGACTTTTCCAATAACCACTTACCATAACTTGGAATTTTTGCCTTAAGCTCGTTCTATATGAATACAAATTAACAATACCAACTTCTTTTTGCTTAATCTTGAGCTTGCAAGATGTAGGCAAAATCTTTATACATTTCCAGCATATAAAAGATGACCAAGAAGTCATGATGAAGCTTTGTCTAAATTCCACAACACTTTGTTTACACTTCATTACAACATGCAAGGGACTTGGTTGCACATACACTTGGTCCACAGGAGGGTTTGCAGTTGAAGTCTGTGCATTCTAAAGCGGTTATCTAATTTATGGTCTCATAAACAATTAATATGCATCTACAACCCATTGAATTAAATGAAGAGTACATCCTCACCCCCCATGAATTAAAAGAAGAGAGTTCATTCTTCTGTCTCAATAGCTGGCACATATTTTAAAAAATGGTCATAGAGAAGTTTTTGGGCAAGAGCCCATATGCACGGATGTGGAAAATATAGAGAACATTTTACTACATGTTAGAAAAAAATAACCATCTAGGTGAAACTATTACATTTAATTTTCAAATCATGGCACTACATTCATTAAATCTTGTCATAATAAATGATGCTACATAATGAAGGCAGCATTATCACTATGGAATTTATTTCATATCATGTTGAAATCTTCACATGGCACATGACTATTTATTCTTGTTTTGTTTTTACCTCCATACAATTGATCAATCTTTTCTTAACTACCCAAAGACACTAAAATTTTTGTTCTTGGCGTGTACCGATAAAAACAAACATTACGGATCATAGATTTTCTTACTCAGGTCATTGATGACCATCCTCTTTGTATAGACAAGCACAAATTAGTACTTTCCCCGCAAGTTTCTTTACCCTTCCTTGCTTCAACTTATTGTGTATTTAGCAAGGTTTGAAAACAGTTGCAGTGCATGAGAAGCTGAAGTGCAGCATAGCACCTCAGCAGTAAGCAATCACCTAGGCAAGTGCTTAGGCTGAAGCGGAGGAAGAGGAATGAGGAGGGAGGAAAAAGTGAAGGTGAAAGCAGAGGGTAAGAGGATGAGGTTAAGGCAGAGAAGGATGAGGAGGAAAGTCGGAGGAAAACAGGGAAGAGAGGGTGGTGGGGAAGGACAATAAGGTGATGTGGATAACAGGAAGCACAGATGGGATACCCACATGACTTGACTCATATTTTCCACCCAACCTATGTACGCCTAGGCCGCATATTTGAGCTTCCTAGGCTATTTGGGCATGGGCAACTGCTATTGGCTGGGCCGTGTTCTGGTGCCATGTAGGGTTCTGGATGGTCAAGGGTCTAGACGTGCATACGCAGCTGCATGGACAGCTTTCAGAGCAGTGATATATCCATACCTCTGATAATAAACAGATATATATCCTGCCCCAAACTGCACCTAGAATTGGAAAACGAAAACAAAAAGTGTCTGACATGACAGTTAAATCTGCAATACCATCACCACTTACATGGCTTAACTAGAGCCATATTGGTTTACATCTAAATGGAATATAGAATTAAAGCATTCAAGCAACAAATATTACCATGTATAACATTTATATCCCATATGCTTTGTTTACTAAAATAACATGCGTTATCTTCTTAATTTCTAAGGCTCAAAACTGCTACATCTTTATACTTTAGTGGCCATATAGATTACGATCTATACCTATATGTCCTTCCCTATAAAGCTAACTGATGATAATGTAAATATTCTGTATATTCAATGTTATCATGCCTATAATGGGCTTGTATTCCTCTAGAGAAGTTTATACATCAACATAGTTAAGAGAATTGCTTTGCCATCAGTACAAACAACATCATATCAACAACTGCAGTCAAAGTTGGCTTCCACTTTTTGGAGCTCCATTCCTCAACCATGATCCCTATCAGCTTCAATTGTCTTTTTGTTAAAGCCACTCAAACAGGATATCATCCCTTCTCACTATTGTCGTGCTCAAGATCGTTTTAACTCTACCACCATCCCTTCTTGGCTCTACCACTTCTTAACTTGTCCTTGCTCTACCATGGACCAACCCCATCAATTTATTTGTTCTAAACTCAGAGGCTTATTTAGGCCACCATTGCTCTTTCTGGTTCTATTCTATCTTTGATGATTTGAGCATAGACAATTTACATGGCATGAAAGAGATTCAACACAATCGAGAAGCAGTTTGATCCAGTGCATTTGTCCATTAAAGCTATCTGCTCATTTTGGTGACCCCATTTTAGGTAATGTCCTTAACCTTTGTGATACCATCAAATAGTCATGTATGAATCAAATAATCAAGACCAAGCATGTAACCCTATTCAGTTCAAAAATTTTCAGCATATTAGGTCCGTCTTGGCAAATCATGCTTGACTTGTCTAGCTAGATATTAGGTGGGCATGTCAGAAAGGTTTTGGCCCATCAACACAAGTCAGGCCTCACATTTGTTGCCTGACTGCATTTCAGGCCAGGCACAGACTGACTAGAAAGTCTATTGGCCCAGCCTGACCTGAAACCATATATTAATTTTTATTGTTATTATTTATGTATTTTAAATATAAAATTTATATTCTTATATCCTAGTTTCATTTAGATTAAATCCCCAACGCCATCTAATCCCTATATCAGGAAGACTCCGCAATTATCCATCTCCATGTTCATCTCTGCTCTACCTTTATGAAAGCTTTGTATAATGTTAACTCTAATCTTAGGTGGCCTCAGCAAATAGCACTTAGACTATCACCACTTAATTGAAGACCATAATGCCAATCATGGTCCCTGGTCCTATAACATACAAAGCTTTTGTAGAGGTAGAGGCATATGGAAATATGTTTTGGATAAAAGGATAGGCCTCATGATGGCGATTCAATAAAATCAGATGAATGAGAAACAGATTTTTGAGCTATACAAAGAGGATATGAGACGTACATTTTACACATGGCAAAAGGATGTGGGATATACAGGATACATATCATAACCTTTAACATGGAGTTCTAATATGTATAAACATTCAAGGGTGGAATACATTTAATTTTGGCTTATCATCCAGTTGGGACTATAGATGAGTCCTATTAGCGAAATGGAGTTAATTGAAATTGACATTAAATCTAATTTTTCAGCTCCCTTTTGTTTGAGGGTTACGATGGATTAGCACCCCCTTTGACCTGCTTACCCCCAGCCATTCTTGACAAACAAGTTTAACCACCCAATTTATTCAAGGATAGGGATAAGTATTTTAAACAATACATGGTGCTACTTTTTGCTTTTAACATGTAAAACATTTGACCATATAGGGTGAAGTAGTTTGCTTCTAGGTTAAAAGGGGTTGGGAATAGTTTAACCTATTAATTCTGGATGAGCTCAACTGTCAAGCAAACATGACCTTAGAGTAATAAGGTACTTTTATTAATTTTTTAATACTTCGATATGACTAAATTGGGAACCTATTGTGGTATAGGCCATCAATATCTTTAATATTTGGATATGAAAAGCATATAAAGATCACAAAATGATTAGGTCAAAAGACTAAAAGGTAAGTTCAGTATTAATTATGCAACGAGCTAAAAGAAACTTTTAGATTCATTGATGATAATAATTAACCAATAAGGACCTCCTAATTCCATTATCAGATTAGACATACACAATTTATCGTTAAAAAATGTTTAAAGGATGAAGTTATCAAAATTTGTCATAGAATATGCTCTTACAATATCAATATACCTAGTCAGAAAGATGATTTAAATATGTGTTTGATCATGCTAAACACAGAGGAGTTAAATTCATCCTCAAAAAGTTTAGCTTGAGATTCGCTGAAGAAGACTGACAAAAGAGTGGTTGGGTCGAGATCAGATATCTTGTCCTATACAATAATTGAAGAAACATAGCTATGAATTATAGAAACTAGTGTTTAGAGACCTGGTCAACCTCCTAGGGTTGACCTAGTCAAGCCATTGTCTGCCAGGCCTAGCAAGTTGTTGATTTCAAATCCAAAGCTAAGAAAAATGCAGCCAAGCTATCTGACCTGGATGGTTCAACTGTTAAATCAGTCAAGTTGATGGTAGCAAGTCGTGCAGGTCAAGGAACAAAAATATACTAGGAGGAAAGAAAGAAATAAATGAAATCTTGATTTCTAGTTCTGTTTGCTTAGCTCCCAGTAGTCGCTTCTCTCTCCATCAAACCTACATTGTTGTCACCATCCCTTTATGAGTCTCTATCACCCTTCTTTTGCAATCTCCATCGCTATTCCCGCGGCAGATGTCGACCACCCAATTTGTCTCTCTTTGAGATCTTGTCATTGCCATCACCATGATAGAAAATTCATAGTCACCAAAGGGCTCAAGAATGGTAGGGAAGTCCCAGGTCATAGGTATCCACGAAAAAGTGACTCGATGCTCAAGAAAGATAAAATAGTGAGCTTTCAGTTAGAGTTTGGAGACAGCGAAACAAGCAGAGATACCATGAGATGAAGATTTGATCCCAACCAAACCTAGCCATCAGGCTAGCACCATGGATTCAAGGAGGCTAACTACAAGTCATGAGAAGAGATCATGCTATGACATTGGGTGGAAGGTGGCCATGAGAGGTTGAGTTTAGAGGCAGATACAAATAGCATACTGGTTTCCCATGACTTCTTGTATCCCACAGGCAACTCAAGGTTGACCTGTGGCCAGACTAGAGAACCATGACAGCCAACACATCATTCAAGTAGGGTCAGTGGGATCAAAAATATTAATAGACACAATTTTCTCATAGCTCAATCAAATTAATAAGGAAATCTGCATCCTCAAAAAGGAATTAGATTCAACTTCAAGCTAGAAAGAAACATGAGTGGTGAGTATGACAATATTGTGGATCTTTGTACCACCAAAATCCTACATGTATGAAGTTGAAGTACAAAAAAAGGCCAAAGCAGATTTAGACAATCAAAGCAATTTGCATGGCAGAGAGGCTTAAAGAATGAGGCTGACTTAATGGGCATAAGGAGCAGTGCAAGTGTTTTACAAATGACCTTAATTGGCCCATCAACCAAAGGCTCTATTAGGTCAGTATATAAGGCTTGACACAAGATCAACATGCATCAAAGCTTCAAATCATGTTCAACAATCCATATTGTTCAAAGATATCAAAGACCATTAGATCTTAGTGAGCTTTTTGCATCTGCTTTTTGAACTTTAACCAGCCATAAGTCCCCCTTTTGCCTTCATTTATATTTTTTGAAAGTTTTTGAGCTTACAAAGAGCAGTTTTGGATGCTGAATGAATCCTCTTATTACTTGTAATAGAACAAAGATGGTCACACTTATGTTTGATAACTAAATAGAAAGCAGTATTTTTTTTGTTGGTTGGGACCAAGGTTTAAAATCTTAATACCCAGACCCATATTGGTCAAGTGCCAGTCAAATACAAATCATTATGGATTGATATTTATAGCGGAACAAAGGGGGGTGTTCCATCCTTTTTGACTCAATTCGATCAATATAGGTAACATATCAAAGCGGTTCCAACAAGTGCCTCGTAGTTTCCGCTAGTTACTAGTCAATACTGAGTGGTAGCCCTCGGTTAAGCCCGGGTTTCCCAGAATCAGACACCAACAAGCATCCTAAGTGTTGTTATTTCAATGGACTGATCATGTACCGCCAATATGATCTCGTACTTGAATCTGTATGTTAGCGGTGACCTTAGCCTTGGTGATCTGTTGGGATTTACAAACCATTGGGTGCCCTATCACCCTTATAAATTTAGCATACCCTGCCACATTTATTTCATATTTCTGGCACATACTTTGTATTATCTTTGCATAATTCTTTAGTTAACACATCAAAGAAATGATGTTTACCCAACGATGCGTGCTTACTCAAGAAATTTATACAGTGATAACCTAGGAGTCACTGCAAAAATAATAAACAAGTGCAGGTGATGTGATCACTAAAATGGTGATATGAAATAAATTGTAAGCCCCCAATGGACCTAGTTGAAAGCCAAAAGGATATTAGAGGCAAAAAAAAGCTCCAATTGGCGGTACAAAGAAAATTTGGATTCTTGTAGGGAACTCATTAGTGCCTACATCTATGTAAGTAAGATGAGGTTTCATCTTGGTGGTTACCTTTAGATCGTGGAATCAAAATAGTATTATAAGTAATCTAGGGGTGATATTGCCAACATCAAGCTAGTAATAATCAATACTGTAGCACTACCAAGGAATTGCATCATTAAATCTTTCATATCAAGACAAAATACAAGTTTAAAATTTAAATGTTTGACACAAAAGTGGCTATAAGTCAATGGCACCTATACACAGTGTGTACCATACCAATCCCAATGGCACATATACACATAGTGTAGCATACCAATCCCAGAGTTTTGCTGCCCCACCCAATTTAGGAATCACAAAATTATTGAATCGTGTGGCACACAACACATGTAGGTACCCTTCACTTGAACACACATGTAAACAGAATTTGCCTTCTATAATGAAAGACCATCTATTTTTTTATCTCATAGAGGATATGTAAAATGAAAAGGATTCTGTCCAGCACTTTTTATTAATCAAAAAATTGGCATACCAAACCTTTTCTAGAAGCCTTAAGACAATACCCAAATCTTATTGGACTTGAACAACCTTGTCAATCAATTGAAGCTTTGCATCTAATAGCTCTCTTTAAGACAGGCTTAGAAATGTCTAGGCTTAACACGAAGCTTAAAAGATCATAAAGAGGATGATTTCTATTTCCTAACTTGTATATAGGGCAAAGCAATGCTTAAGGAAACATAATGAGTTTCTAGCAATTTTTTACATAAGGATATTCAGGTAGCTGAACCCAAACATATAATCTCAATGTCTTAATATTTTTTAGGGAATTTAAAGGAAAGCATTTCATATATTTTATTTCCTCATCTCCATTTCATGAAGAGATCTAAGCAGAACTCCACTCCATAAGCAGCAGCTGACTGCACTCTTTTAGGAGGAAGAATAAGACTGTAGAAACCAGTTATCTACTATAAAGAAGAGGAAAAGTTGAGGTTAAGATAAGTCAATCTCTAATCTCTCTCTCCCTTCTTCTGCTTTCCCTCTCTTTTCTCCACTCTTTCATTCAGTTTCATTTCCTCCTTAGTCAGGGCAGATCTGATTTCAAGCAGGCTCTATACCAATATCTTAATTTTCACTTACTGGCCAGTACAGATATCTTGCCAATATAGTATGCCACTGTGCCAACACGTTACACCATTGGAGCAAGCACATCACCCATAACATGTCTTGATACAGGAGAATACTAAACCCTTGTATTGGTACTAACACCATACTAGGTACTTAAAATGTTGGTTTAAACCAAGGTTTGCCATACCGTGCCGAACCGGCCGGTACACCCCGTCTCGTACCGGATC
>KE504761.1:229674-241008 GCA_000441515.1 Elaeis oleifera | reverse complement strand
AAAAATAAAATCATGAATTCGACAATTGGGTTGCCGACTTAAGAATTTTTTTAAAAAAATAAAATCGTGAAGCCGACAAACCGTTTGCCGGCTTCACTTAAACTACGTTTTTTAAAAAATCGCGAACAAGGGCGATGCCCTGTTTCACGCCGCGGCGTCGCGTGCGTAGATTGCGGCCTCCGGCGGCCACGGCGGCTAGCCGGGGGCTGTCCGACAGCGCCGCCAGCTCCTTCCCCTCCCTCTTTTTTTTTCTTCCTCTTTCTCTCTCTCTATTTCTCTCTATTTCTCTATTTTTTTCTTCCGATTCGGATCGTCGGTTCGGTACGGTATGAAACCGTACCGAACCGTACCGTCGGCCGGCCGAAACGGCCGGCAGTACCGGTTCAGCATACCTTAGTTTAAACCCTTACTTGGATCATCTTAGAGCAATCCAATAGCAAATCACTAAAATCTAGTTACACTCCATACAGGTACAACCTTAGAGACATCTATCTCGAGAACCTCCATTGCTTCCACATGGAGACAAATCATCAAGAGGCTATGTGGTAGGGCTGGTCCTTGCCTCCTCCCACTACCTTCTTGGAGCTGCTATGGAGTAACACTATACAAAGTGAATTGCCTTAAACCTATTCATATAATATTATATTTGCACTTTGCATGTTCATGCACATTAATTTGCCTTTCAATAATGAGGCTTGTTTCTATCACTCTTGCAAGTTTCACACCCCATGCCACAATTATTTTGTATTCTTGGCATATATCTTAGGTTGACTCTGCATGGTATGTTGGTTTTATGGAATGACAACATAGGAGTTACACTTGAACTTAGATAAACAAATGCAGGTGATTCGACAGCTAAATGGTTACATCATGGGCCTGGTCTTCACCTCTTACTAAATGCTTTAAACTGCTATAGAGTAAAATTCTGCAAATCAAATTGCCTTCAGCCCACTGCTTTGATACTCCACTGGCACTCTGCATCGTATCATGTTAATCACAAGTCTTTTTTTTTTTTTTGACTACGAGGCTTTTATGTTGTTGTTGGCAAACAAACCAGTAGATTTATATTATGTACCAAGATAATAGAGCAAAACAAGGTGTACTTTCTAAGACAGGTCATACATTTATATTTTATAGAGCAAAGCCTTATGGCCCACATGCAAAAGTCTGGACAAGCTGAGGCTTTTGCCTTACATATTTTAGTTATGGCAAAACATCAGCTCCAACAGGTTGGAAGCACTTTATTGAAAAAAAGGATTGCAAAATCTCAGAAGGGTTGGTTCAATGTAAAGCAGCACTCCTTAAACACTTGGCTTGTGCATGAACACTCACTAGGAAGATTCATGATTCATAAGGAACTTAGGGAAGCCGGAAATATTAGCGATGGCTATGTTCACTTTGGAGAAATTAAAATGGATCTTAATAAACAAACATTTATCTTTCAGGTGTTGCCATCCTGCCGTGGGTCACAGGGCAGCTGTAAAAGTTAAAATCCAACAATGTATGGAAAAGTGTTTTTGAATCTTGTGAGGAAATGGTACACCTATGGAGGAATTGGTGAAACTATTTGGCAAGAACAACTAGATCTTTTGATTGGCAATGCGTTCATGTATTGTCATTACCTAACATCTTTGGGGCAAAAAAGAACCAAAGAAATTTAATGACAAATGCATGCAATAATTCCGGCAATTTGTTGCATAGGTAAACAAAAGCAACTCCAACTAATGGGAACATAAACTAAACTAAAATAAATACGACACAAGCCGAACCATTTTGATTATTAGAAATGCAAAGACAGGGACATCTTGTTTGGGCAGCAGACAGAAGGTTAAATGGGGAATACATTGTAAATGCCATGTACATTGAACTTTGGTTGATGTATAATATACAAATGCATCTTCCTTGGAACTGATTAACATTACAAATTTACAAGAAAAAGTTCATCTAGATTAGGTAAACTAATGATATTTTTTGTTATTCAATACCTAACAAGAAATATCATCCATCCACCTGTATTTTAGATTCTTCCTATGATGGCCCCGTCCAATGGACCAGCCCGTCACATTGTTGGCCCAAGTCCCCAACCCAGAAAAAAAACAGCTTGGTAAAAGACTCCCGATGGGAGTCAAACTCATCGAGACTGCCGGAGGCTAGCCTCCACCCTTGTTTAAAGACCCCTCCTCATCCCTAAATCCTCCATCCCTCAAAGCACTTATGATCACCGACCATCGCTGCCTCTTTCCTCCCCTTCTTCTTGGAAGCCACCATCAGGTTCATCGTGCTAGCCATGAAAACTCACCAAAGACAAGGTGAGAGGCCTCAATTCCTCTCTATTCTTCTTCACTGACCTTTCCCCTCCTCTTTCGAACCATCTTCTCTTAGATTCCGGCAAAGAATCGCTGGGAAAAAAAAACCTCCCCTATTTCATGAATAACCAGCCCTATTTGTTTTATTTCCTTTCCTTCCGGCCATGTCCAATGCTGGTGCTCATCACCAAAGCCCCTGACCTCTCCCCTGCATCGGCCCTATTCGGGGCCAAACCCTACTGCCGAAGAGCAGGCTGGACTCGAAAATGATGAAGCAAGAAGCCCTGTTCGGCCATGTTTTTTCTAGCTGATCTTCTCCAATTGGTGGCCGTCGTCGGCCACTCTCCATTGCCCACCACCATCGCTATCAGCCACCTTGCCCGATGACCACCTCCGGCCTTCCCTTCCTTTTCCAAGAGGATGCAATCACCTCCTTCCCTGTTCTGCCAAGAAAGAAGGAAAAAAAAAGAAAAAGAGAGAGAAAGAAGACCCATCCCTCTCTCTTCTCCCACTCTCTCTCTAAGACCAATTCAAAGTCCTATTTCCTTGGCTATGGACCTGACTTGACCCAAAAGGGGCCAGGACAGCCATGGTACCCAAGCAGCCTATCGGGCCGATCACCCCGATCCTGATGAGTGCCTTTGAAATCCACTATTAATGAACCTGGCTGATCAATCTTGGCCTTAATCCAATCCATGCTTCACAATTTTTTGATCGAATTGCTTAAATCTGGCCCATTCGATATGCCGACCTAATCATCCAGTCAATAACCTCCTCCTTTTATTATTTAATTTCATTGAATTCATCAAATAGAAATTAGTTATGCTTTTAATATTTTAAATAGAATTAGCAAATTTGCCTAGCAAAATCTGAAGGTCTAAAGTGGACGAGATAAGTAGATCTTACACTTCTTATTGATTTTCAGATTATCATGTTTTCTATACATATAGATTGTTATTGATGAAATCATATTTTCTTAAAATAAAGAATCAACATATGTAAAATAGAAAAGCATGCTTTATTATAAAGAGTGATTCCATGAATGTATTTATGAAATAGCATGTTTATGAAGCATGAATTTATCATATCTTTATTGTTTTTCCATCTACAAATTTGTATGTTTGAAAGAGAAATACATAAAATTTTAAAGGTTTTAGATAGTTATGTATAAATCTCTAAAATTGAGAAAGGTCGACACTCAGAGCTAGCATCCATACGAGACATAACTGTGCCAACGGACATAAAGTTGGCATACGAAATAAGAACTCCATCGATTAAGAATTATGGCCTTATCACGAGTATAAAATGACCATAGCATGAATATCTATAGGCAATATTTTCAACCATGTTATAAACATGACAAGAAAAACATATGAATCATGTTTATAAAATGTTCATGATTTATGTATTGCATTATTGGCTTTATGACTTGTTTATTATATTGTTCTACAAAATGCTTTATTATTGTAATAGTTGTTATTTCTTAATATTACATTCTCATAAAAAAACTTATGCTTGATCCGATAAGGAAATATTGATTTTACTTACTAAGCTGTATAGCTCATATCTTTTATTTTCTTTTTTTCTCTCCAGACGAGTAAGGATAGGAGCGAAGGATGGTCCAGGCTTGGGGAGCCACACTAGCGAGTTGGAATTTTCGTAGCTAAATTTTAGTTACTGATTGATTATGGACTTGTAGTCAATAATTTTATGAATTTTGAGATGTGGGTTTTGATATTTAATTTTGAATTTAGATGCTCTGAACTAATCTTGATTTAACTACCTAATGAATGATTGAATAAAACCTTATTGTTATATTTATTTGATGAATATGATTGTTGGCATCATGTTATCATAAGTGGTACTCCACGGTAGTATGGCCGTGTTATGTCCTGAATTTGAGGTGTGATGCTCCAAACTCCATCTAGATCTTTGGAGGTCTTCCCTTATATGTTCGGCACTTCACGTACTATAAAGTTCCTCATCTTACCAGATAGAACGTATTCTTTCATAATTTTATGCTTAATGATCTATGTACGTCATCCTAAGCATTTAATCTTTCTAATGCTTATCTTTGGCATCCAGGTCCTTTCCATTGCCCATCACAATGAACCATACAGTATTGTAAGCCCTACTGCTGATAATTTAAATGATCAATACATAAATAAAGATATTGAATTAATAAACATGTAGTGATATAAAACATAAAATCCATGATACAAAACAATGAAATACAACGCTCATATGAATTTTACACCAATGAATTCAACTAATAAAAGGAATATAACTTTCAGAATTAAAAAATTCACTTACAAAAAATACTTTTACTGAAATTCATTCTTGAAATTTTACACAAGTTCAAAAAGTTCATAATAATTACTAATTTTGACTAAACTAACTTGATTACATCATTTATTCAAAACCAACCTAACAATTCAGTCAAATTAAGTTATTTTGCATCAAAGGAATAAACTCGAGCACTTAAACTTAAATTTGAAAAAAAAATGATTTTCAACATTGAAGAATACTGGGCCTCTTTTCAACTTATGGATCAAATTAAAATTCTGCGACATATTCACATTCTGTAAAACCATCCCTTTCATTTATTTCATCATTTAAATAATTCTAAAATGTTAGCCTTTTGGCAATGGAAGACCCAACTAATGAGCCATCATATAAACAAAAAGAAGATGCAATAATAGTCAGACCAGATTTATGGCCTCTGAAGCAATTCCATCAAACTCATTGGAAGGTTTATTAATCACTGTCTTGAAACCCTTTCTTTTTTACCATCAAAATTTTGTGCTTTTATGTTGTGAAATGGAGAAACCAGCCCCAGTTCCATCAAGTAAACAACAACAGAGCCTGCAATCCTTTTAATTAACAACATTTAAATACATCAAATTGAGAATATGCACTATACAAGGCCTTATTAATCCCTTATGACCACCAACATGCCTAATATAAATGGGCAAAGTTAGACTTCCAAGGAGCCTTCCTCACCATTGGAAATGCATTTACGCTGATGCATTACTTGATTTATTAGCAAATTCTCCTACTTTTCCTTTAAAAGTTTGACACTGTTTTACTTTAAGCAACCTTGAAAGCTAGTACATCTCAACCATTATAAAATTTCAATAAAATATTTAATTGAGACTTTATCCTACCATGGTACTATATGATCCTTCTTCACCTCATTTTAGTACATACTCAATATTCTTAGTACTTTATTATTACCCAATGAGCATAAATTATAATGTCCAAGATGACTCCTCAAGCTCCAGCTACC
This sequence comes from Elaeis oleifera, assembly GCA_000441515.1. Taxonomy (NCBI): domain Eukaryota; kingdom Viridiplantae; phylum Streptophyta; class Magnoliopsida; order Arecales; family Arecaceae; genus Elaeis; species Elaeis oleifera. The sequence goes on along the minus strand of KE504761.1, from coordinate 235,413 downwards.
ATCCATGATTTAGTATTTAATAGCTCATTTCCACAATCACCAAGAAAGGACAAGAAAAAGCATATAGATTTTAAGATCAACAATGTAATTAAAAAGCATTAAGGTTTCAACACAAGCCATGCAATTCTCATCCATAAAAATGAATATGAAAGCACCCACTATTCCTGATATTCATAAGCATATCTCTGCTCCTGATAATACTACAACAAAGATCCACTAGTTCTAACTATATTTCTTAACACACTCTGCTGTTCTACTGATAGTTGTCTTAAATTACAGAATTCTGGAGACTTAACAGATAACCACCTATAGATAAATCAGCTTCTAGCATCTGGTATATATTTTGATTCTTAACCTAAACACGTAGAACATGAATATTTGAGATCACTAGAAATAACATGAAAGTTACTCCTTCCACATTTCCCAAAAGCTACACATCGATCAAACAATAATTTCCATCAGGACCGATCAAGCTCACTCTTGCATATAAATGCGAAATCCCAGTTGTAACGCTCAGACTGAGAAATGTCAATTACAACAAGTACTATCAAATGCTCTTCTACAATCGAACATTGAAACCCTCTGATACCTATGCTGCTACTATGACTTTCAATTTTTACCAAATTTGGTTCACTCGAACTAATTCCTTGATGCAATGGCATCTTCACTATCAAAATATATCAAGATCTCGCAAAAATGACCAAGAACGGCAACACTTTCAGGACATCATCAATAGATCCTATTCCTTGGTCGCTAATAAATCAAATGAAAAGAGATGACAACAACGAACTGCTAGTAGTAGTAGGACAAGAAGAAGAAGAAGAAAGGAACCTCGAGGGATCCGCATGAGCCGCCAACCACGGCTCCACCATGGACGCCCCGAAAGTATCCACAATATGCCGTTGCACATCCGACCGCCTGACTTCCGCCGTACCCCCACCACCAGACTTCACACTCCCCATCGACTTACTACACTCCGCCAGATTCGCCTGCTTCCCGAGCCAGTTAAGCACTTTCAGCCCATCCTCAAACGCGGCCGGGAACCGGCTCTCCGGCGCGAGCCTGTACCCGACGGCGATCACAATCGCCTCGCACAGCCTGGCGATCCGCCGGCAGAAGAAGTCATTGGCAGCCGAGGCATTGCTCCCGGCGACGAACGCGCCGCCGTGGAACTGGATCACGACCGGCAGCCTCCGCGCGGCCGGGGTCGGCGGGTGGAGGGGCCAATGGAGGGGAGGTAGCCGCCATAGGGGGCGGCGCCGTCATAGCTGTTGCGGCGGGGAGGTGGTCGGCGGTGGCTGCGGCGGGGAGGGAGGCTGTTGCGGCGGGAGGAGGGGGGAGGGGGGGAGGGATCGGGAAGGAAGATGCGGACGGAGAGGGAGGTGAGGGGGTCGATGTGGATGTCTTTGGTGGCCACCTTGTCGTCAGCGAAGGAGGGTTTGGCGGGGGCGGTGGACTCCTCGGGGCGGGAGGTGACCCGAAGGGTCGAGAGAAGGGTTCTGGACCCGGGACTGGAGGCGGTGGCGGAGGAGTAGTTTAAAGAAGACGCTGTAGAGCTTCACGCCAACGCTAGGCATTGGCACCTCCCTTTCTTTCTTCCCTTCTTTCCTTCTTTTTTTTCTCCACTGGGTTTGGCGGTGAGAAGAAGGGATATGGGAGGAGATCTGGGGAGGGAGGGAGGGAGGGAGGGAGGTCGGTGGGGAGAGTTCAGTGAGATGGAGTGATGAGAGATAAAGAAGAAAGGGTGGAGGGAACAGGAGGGAGAGGGGTTGTCGCTTTGCTGGCTTGCGGTGCCAGCTTCCCAAGTTACTCTGTTGCAATCGTGGTTGTGTCTTTAATCCAAAAGAAGGATTCAACTTCCTTTCCTCGGATTTACCGTTGGATCATCCACGATATCTTCTGATCGCTTTGCGAGCTGTGTGGAGGATGATCCAACGGTGGTTCGTGCGAAGGAAGGCGAATACTTCTATTCAACTAAATTCAAATTAATTACTGCTACGAGAAAGACGGGGAGATGGATAGAGAGAAAGAGGTATCCCGTGCGTAATAGAACATGGCTAGCTGGCTTTGTATCATGGAAGGAAAACGTTTCGAGCACAACTTAACCACCAATTACGCGACAAGGTCACCTGTCACGCACGGCTTGGTGCGTTAGACCAATCCAACCGTGATGGAGATATTTGGTAGTGGTATTGGGAGCTTAGTTTTACCGTTGGGATACTGCGTAGGTCTTGAAGCTTGCTGGATGGACAGAGTTGTGGTTGCTGTAACCAAACCAGTGTCATGTTTGATGTTTGTTCTTGATCTGGCGCCGAAAGAAAGCTTCCACTCATCTAGGCCGATAAGTTGATCCAATATTATTTGCCACGTCAATTAAGAACTACTGTATAAAGTGTTTTGGCGTTCCGGTGGCGATTTTTTTTTTGGTTATAAGTGGAAGAGTGGAAGCGTCGGTGATAGGTTGGGAGAAGGAAGCTTCCCATTGGTATAACGACAACGTAGGGGTGACAATTGGATTGGGTGGATCCAATACGAGATAATTAAAAAAATCATCATCCTAAATATGATCTTTTTACTAAATATAGATCAAATTATTTTAAATTATTTTATTAAATAGATAATTAATTTATTGTAAAAAATTGAAATAAGTTAAATAAATTAAACAGTTAACTATTGTTATCTCTATGAAAATAACGATCATTTTAAAGTACATTATGTTGCAACAAATGTTCCTAACTCTTATATTAAAAATAATAATAATAAAATAATTTAAAATAATATATTAATTGATTCTATTTTTATCTATCTATATAATAATAGTAAAACGATACACAAATATTAAAGGTGGTATTGTATGTTAATACATAAGATTATTAAATAATCTCTCGCAACGTCACATATCATGTTTATTTTTTATATTTTAATAAAATATAAATATAAATAATATAACGATACAACGAAGAAAATTGAAGAATTCTGTTGAGTATTATATGGAGATGTTGGATGTTAGGTATTTATCAAATGCAGCAATCTTTACCGTTTTGAAAAGTCATCTTTGAAAAAAAAAAGTCTCATCTTTTGATCTCATCATAAGATTAATTGATGAAAACAATCTTTAATATAAAATATTATTATTATTATCAATTAAATCTCCGTAATATGGGATTGAGTGCTAATTTGATAAATAAATATTAATATTTAAAAAAAATATTATCTTACTTGATAAACATGAAAATATCAATAAAAAAAAAAAAATTAGTGCGAGACAGTGAGAACGGCTTGTTATTTCAAACTTTGCACGAGAACAGAGTGGGTTGGTGGCGTGTGGGAACGATATATTATTGACGCGGATGTCCAGCAAGTTGCAACAATTAAACCGTCGTGCTCTAAAATTCGTGCTTGAGCTGTGACGTATGCTTTATTATAATATTACTCCTTGATGAATAATTCATAAGTTTAATGGAATCAGATGTTCTGGCAACTATATAATTGTAATATTTGGTGGGACATTGTGGGCCACTGCAAGCTGTGCCTCTCCACACGGGTCATGTTAATTTAATAAGGCTTTGGTTAACAAATTTTGAGTTGATTCAGTTTAGGGTGAGATAGTGTCAAGGGCCCACTTGATCCGACTCATCCTTGCCTGCTGCAAATCATTAGAATGCAGCCATGCATCAAACTTTGGGTACAATCTCATGTGCAAGAATGGTATATCTCTGCTATTATAAAGCAATCTTTTGGTTCGGCTTCAACCTAGGGTTTGACTCCATAGTTCTGAATTTTATAATTTATCATATTATTTAAAATAAAGATTCAATTTTTATAAAATTCTTCATTTACCACCTAGATACTGGTATTAATGATATTAATATTAATATGCTGAGCCATCATTAAAACTCATTACTAATATGTTCTAACTATTAAACCCTATATTTATTGTAATTTGTTATGTTGTTATGTTATATTCCAACAATAGTCGGCAAAGAGAAAAATTTTATGCCTAGTGCATCACCTAGCATTAATATTATTGATTCTGGTATTAATGATTTGCTGCTCAATCATTATCAAAGTTTATTCTTGATATGAAACTATTAAAGTATTCTATTTATTATAATTTATGGCACCATTATATTATATTTTGAGAATAAGAAAATTATATCATGTGGATGAATATTTATAATGCTAGTATTAATGGTGAGAGTTTCACTGTAGAGGTTAATTTAACTTATTTCTTCATTCACCATGTAGATGTCGATATTAATGATATGATATTAATGATTGGAGAAACTCGTCGTTTGTTGTATAAATGTCAATATTAATGATAGTGGTATTAATGAATAGATTGTCTATCTATAAAAATTTATTACTTAATATACAATAAAATTTAAAAACCTTCTATATATTATGATTTGTTAAATTACTGTATTACATTTCAAGAACAGTTTTAAAAAAAAAATGCTGTGTCGCACATTGCATGGGTTATATACAATTTTAAATTCTTAAACCATTGTGAAGAGTTCTATTATTATAGACTTTATGCCATCTCTCTTCTTCTGTGAGGGTTTCTCCACTTCTCAAAGCTATAGTTAACAAGTAATATCATACATACGAGACATGCAAAATCCTAGTATGATACCAACATTTTGATGAAGAGGACTCCGTGTCTCCTTCCCACTTTTATTTTACCCCAGTCTCAGCAGTTCTAGCAGAGCAAGGTATTTGCTTTGGGAATGCAAACAAGAAATGAACTTGTCCAATATCACTGGAGCTGAAGTTTGCTATTGTCCATTATAACCCTTCAAAATGACATATTTTAACCATAATTTTGAATCTAAGATCTCAAATTGACTAAGAAGAAGGCAAATGAAGATCCAGCCTAACATGTTCGAAACAAATTTAACTTATGTGATAGTTGATCTAAACTCTATTTAACTCTCATTTTTCAGTTATAATTCTAAAGAAATTAAATATAAATGAAAAGAGTAAATAAAATTATTAATATAATTTGAGAGGATTATATATCAACAAAACAAAAATAAGAGGAACAATATAGAAAGAAACAATAATGAATAGAATAAAAAGGAAAAAAAAATAACTTGAACCTCTATCATGATAAATGATAGAAGACACATTCGATAAACGGAGGTTGAACAACAAAACTGGTAGTATGGAAGTCATCAGGTTTCCAGAACAAACAAAAATGTTCAGCCAATGTAAGAAAAAAATAGAAACATAGTACAAGATAAGACCAGGATAAATTCTCTTGCCAGTATTTTATTATTCTTCTCATTATCCAACAAGCTTGTTAGGTAATCAAGCATAAAATTTATATAGTTTCTTGTGTCACACTAGTCTGATTTCAAGGAATTAGAATTGAGGGGCATAGGTGCACATTGGCTTGCGCTATTCCATGGCCATTCAACCTGACCTGCATTATAAGTAAGAAGGTTGGGCCATTATTTATGTGGTCAGCTGAGCTCGAGTCACAAATTTTTGGCCTGATTTGAAATTAGATCGAACTTGGATCTGTGACTTATGATAGTCCAATCCAAACCGGCCTGATATTTATATAGCATATAGATGTGCATTGTGTTGGAAAGAATCAAAAATGGGAAATTCAAAACTTTCCTAAAATTTTCCTCCAAGTGTTTTCCTTTTGACAATCTATGTCGAGATCCTTTAATTCCATGTTAAAAGTAAAGAATCGTTAAAGTCATATATATATATATATATATATAT